>PVJS01000847.1:0-112667 GCA_004027185.1 Glis glis | reverse complement strand
GCAAGAAAGAAGTGAATCCATGGAATTACTGTCATAAACAATGTGTACATATGAGATTATACCAACATCATTCTCAGTGCTACATGTGGGGGAGGCGGCGGGGGGGAGGGACACTAAGAGCTGTGTGCATGTATGTTAACACCAAACTCATACTCATTGTGATGTGAAACTACAATGCACCAATAAAAAAATATAAAAAAAATTTTCCCTCTTTCCTCCCACCCACTTTTTTCATCTATTTCCCCTTTTTCTTACATTTATCTGGCATTGGACAATTAACAAGCCATCCACAGGCAATAGCTCATAAAAACAAGGTTCTTATAGCTGCTACCATGAAATAGGCCTGAATCCAAGACAGAAGTATGAATCCCTTCCAACTGTTCCAAACACATGGCTTGCAGCACTTTCAGCCAAAGAAAACTACACCCTGAGACAAGACCACAGTCACAGCCCATCTCTTCCCCTTGCCTCTAAAAACCCCAACCTTGCTTGCTAAAGAAGTTACCCAACCTGGAGGTGTTCCCTGGTGCACATCAGCTGAGTAGAACCTTTAAACAGTGCTTTCGTGGCTTGAACAAAGTTAACATTCAAACATCTTGGCAAAGTTAACATTCAAACATCACTGTCCCACCACATCATCTTTGTTTGCATACAGAAGAGAGTTCTGCTTTCATTCAGAGAAGGGATTGCCCACATAGACAGGGAATACACCCACCATGGAGATTTTCCCTCCCACCTTTAGATTCTGCAAGCAGAAGGTGTAGTGGGGTGATTGGAAGCAACAATATCCTAATATCCTGTCATCCCCAAAACTTGCCCACTGCTGTCCAGTGTCACTGGAATTTTCCCAGTTTTGTCTTTGGAAATGTCCTAGCCTAAGTCCTTCTATTCATGACTCCAATAGACTTTTTTTTTAATGTCTCCTTGGCAACCAGAAAGCAAACCAACCATCAGACAGGAACACTGTAGGGATATGGGGCAGGATGGATTGCCCATCTCCTCACTGTGGGGCCAATCCAGTCCCGCATGAGCCCTGCAGGACCAATAATGAAGCCTCATCCCCATGCATAGGAGCAGAGTTGGTGAATGTGTTTGGCTTTCAGCATTCACAAACTATTGAAGTTCAAAGAGCCCTGGAGACTAACCAAATCCTGCACTCTGCCCACAAACATTCTGAAGCCTACTGAGCTAAACTCAGCCACCCAAGGTCAGAGAATTACTTAGCGTCAAGGCCGAAATGAGAATCTGATTTCGGTCCCAGATGCTCATACTGAGCATTAGTGAGTAATGATAAAAGTTATAAGAAAAATGGTTAATATTCACTGAATACTAAGTTTTCTAAAAACTCGCATATACTAATTTCTTTAATCCTTACTAGAAGTTTATGAGACAGAGATCATTATTAATTCTACTTTACAGATGAGGAAAATGAACCTCAGGTTAATTACAGAACAGCCAGGAAAGGGATGGAGCCAAGATTTGATTCCAGAAACTTATTTCAAACCTAGAACTTAGAGATGACTGACATTTTTGCTGCTCTATGGTAAAATCCACAACAACAAAAAAGACAGTACAGGGTTTTGTTCTCAAAGCTAGATCTGTTCTGTTTAAGATAGGATCCTTTATTGTGCTTTATACTTCCGTTTTGGAATATTAAAAACGCCCTTCCTCTTATGAGAAAATATCGAAAGTATATGGTGGTTGGTATTTTATGAATTTTTCTGTTTAGTAAAAGTGTATTTTGGAAGTAGTTTGTGTAGGTGAAATTACAGAATCTGGAAGGTGCTTTGTTACCTGCGTCCTGTAGAAATCCAGGAGGAAGCGTGATTGCTCTCATACTTCCTCTGCCGACTGGATCCTTGATGAATGAGGGGAAGGAAAGGAATGACTGCATTAACCAAGCATCTTGCTCAGTCAGGACTCTGTTTATTTATTTATCTATTTATTTATTCTTTTTGTGATATTGGAGACTAAACCCAGGGGCAGTCTACCTCTCAGCTACACTGACAGACGTATTTTTATTTTTTTTTTATTTTTAAACATGGTCTCAATAAGTTGCTGAGGCTGTCCTCGAACCTGTGATCCTCCTGTCTCAGCCTCCCAGGTACTGGCATTACAGGTATGTATCACCACACCCGGCTTAGGACTCTTTTAATTACAAGCAAATGACTCAAGTGAAAACTGAGTATATAGGTTACTACAGCAGAAATATCTGGGGATCAGAGACTCAGATCACATCTCTTGGCTTTGCTCTCTACCAATACAGTCATGAATCACATGACAACACTTTGGTCAGTGAGGGGCCATACAGTCAACAGTGGTCCCATAAGATTATATTGCCCAGTGACGCCTAGCTATCTTAGTCTGGGTAGGTACATTCTGATGTTTACACAAAATAATCACACAGCAATTCATTTCTCAGGATGTGTCCCAGTTGTTAAGCAACATCATAACTGTACTGGCTTAATTTGGAGACTTCATGGGGCAAAATGGCTGCCAACACCCTCAGTCCTCCTCCGTGTTCTTAGGGAAAAATAATTCTATTTCCCTAGAAGTTCCCACATAGGACTGTCTTTGACTGGACTGACTTGTGACACATGTCCATCCCTGAAGGAGTCATGACAGCTAGGAGGTAGATTCAGGCTACATGGCCAGTATGAGTTACACAGTACACTTCTTTAGCTGATCCTAGATTTAGCTCCAGAGGAAGCTCTTCCTCTGAGAAGAGGTGACAGATGGTATGGTTCTCAAAAAGGAAAATAACACATTGTGGCCAAAAAAAGAAAGAATGGAACCAGATGTGGTGGTGCACACCTATAATCCCAAATCTTTGGAGGCTGAGATAGGAAGATCACAAGTTTGAGGTCAGCCTCAGCAACTTAGCAATGCCCACAGCAACTTAGTGAGAGATTATCTTAAAATAAAAAAATAAAATAGGATTTGGAGGAAGATGGCAATGGAGTAAGGACCCTTAGAGGAGCCTGTGTGTAACTCATCTTGGGGAGCTCCAAACTGAGCATCATTCCACATCCCAGACTTAGGAAAGTTGTATGTGTCTAGAAATTTGTCAATTTCTTCTAGGTTTTCCATTTTGTTGGAGTATAGTTTTTCAAAGTAGTTTCTGATAGTCTTCTGGATTTCCATACTGTCTGTGGTAATATTACCTCTTTCATTTCTTATTTTAGTAGTTTGGGTTGATTCTCTCTTTCTTTTGGTTAGGTTGGCGAGTGGTTTATCTATCTTGTTTATTTTTTCGTGAAACCAGCTTTTGGTTTTGTTACTTTTTTGTGGGGTTTTTTTTGTTGCTGTTGTTGTTCTCTAATTCATTGGTTTCTGCTCTGATTTTAATGATATCCTGTTGTCTACTGGGTTTGGGATTAGACTGTTCATGTTTTTCAAGGGCTTTGAAGTGTGTCATTAGTTTATTTATTTGGTGATTTTCTGTTCTTCTTATGTGAGCACTCATTGCTGAGTTTTTCTCTTAATACCACTTTCAAAGTTTCCCAGAGGTTTTAATATGATGTGTCTCTACTTTCATTTGTTTCTAGGATTTTCTTAATTTTTTCCCTTATTTATTCTATGACCCATTCCTCATTCAGCAGTGTGGTGTTCAGTCTCTATGTATTTATGAAGTTTCTCTGGGTCTTCTTATAGTTGATTTCTAGTATCATTCCATTATGATCTGAAAAGATTCAGGGAGTTATGTTGCATTTTTTTAATTTTCTAGTGCTTGATTTGTGGTCCAGGATATGGTCTATTGTGGAAAAGATTCTGTGAGCAGCTGAAAAGAATGTGAATTAGTGTTAGTGTTATCCCACCCAGCTGTAGCTGAGTGGAATATTCTGCATGTGTCTGGTAGGTCCATTTGGTTTATGGTGTCCCTTAGGTCTGAGACATCTCTACTGACCTTTTGTCTAGAAGATCAATCTAGTGGTGTGTGAGGAGTGTTGAAGTCTCCCAATGTTATTGTATTGGGATCTATGTGAGACTTAATGTCACAAAGAGCTTGTTTTATGAAAATGGTTGCACCTATGTTTGGGGCATAAATGTTGACTATTGCTATATCCTCTGGTTGGATTGTTCCTCTTACCAGTAAAAAAAAATAAATAAATAACCTGCTTTTGTCTCTTCTGATAAGTTTAGGCTTGAAGTCTATTTTGTCTGATAGAGTTGCTACCCCTGCTTGTCTTTGAGTTCCATTAGCATGAATTACCTTATTCTAACCCTTCACTTTTAGTTTATGAATATCTTTACTTGTACGGTGTGTTTCTTGCAGACAGCACATAGATGCATTATGATTTTTAATCCATTCTGCCACCTTACGTCTTTTTATTGGGGAGTTGAGGCATTGATATCCAGCATGATTATTGAGAAATGATTTTTAATTCTTAACATTTTAAGTTGCAACTTCTGTTTGAGATAGTATTTGTTCTTTGAGAAGTCAGGAGTAATTCTTACTGGTTTTCCTCTGAATGTCACTTGGTCTTTAACTTTCATTGCATTTAATATGCTCTCCTTAGCCTCTACACTAGTCAATTTGATTATTATGTGGCTAACCTTTTCTCTGATCTTGCCTAATGGGGGTTCTATATGTTTTCTGTATCTGTGTGTCGACCTTGTTTTAAATGTTTGGGTAATTCTCTGATATTACTTCTCTGAAAAGATTTTTTATTCCATTCGTTTTGGCCTCTGTCTCCTCTTCTATGCCTACTATTTTAAGTTTGCTTTTTTAAAGTTGGCCCAGATCTCTTGGATATCCAGCTCATGCTGTCGAATTGATTTTTCTAAATTATTTACTATGCATTCATTTTTGGAGTGGTTGTCTTTTAAGAGTGAGATTCTGTTTTCCATGTAGTCTAGTCTACCATTGATGGTTTGCATGGATGTCTTCATTTCCTTTATTGTATCCTTCATTTCCTTCAGAACTTCTTTTTTATTCCTATTCCACATCTCAGATTCTTTGTTGATTTGATCTTTCATTTCTTTCCACCTCTCTCTGAGCTCTTTTCTGAAATCCTGTAGTATTTCTACTATTAAAGTTCTGAATTCTTCTCTGACATTCTCTTCAACTCTGTGTTGGTGAGTTATATTGTTATGGGATTATGGGGACTCATTGTTTCCTTGCTATTCTTCTTTCTCATGATTTCAGGTTTCTTAGATTTCTTTGTTGCTTTTGATGCCTCTCTCTCACTCTGAACTTCATCAAGATGTGTGATTACAGTGCACCAATAAAAAATAATAAAGTGAAAAAAATAAAATAGGGCTGGCGGTCTAGATCAGAGGTAGAACGTCCTTGAGTTTAATCCCCAGTACCACATGAAAGAGAGAGAGAAACAGAGACAGAGAGAGAGAGGAGAGAGGAAGAAGAAGAAGAAGAAGAAGAAGAAGAAGAAGAAGAAAGGAGGAGGAGGAAAAGGAGGAAGAGGAGGAGAAGGAGGAGGAGGAGGAGAGGGAGGGAAGTGAAGGTTGGTTTTAAAGCCAGCAAGTGTCCATGACTCAATTCATACGTATCGTTCTGTGTGCTGGTTGCTACTCATTCATCCACCCTACCATTAAAACTGAAGATAAAATTAGTCACCCCTGTGTATTTCCATTGTGGCTTTATCCAGTGGCTCCATAACCACCTTCCCCAGCCCAATCCCACAGAGCTGTGAAGCACTTGAGACCATTGACTGCTATCTTTCTCCCACTCCACCAAGAGTTTAAATATTTATCCCTGTTCTCCGCGCCACAGTTGAAAGAGCCATTGATTCTGTCTCACCTGTGGGTTGAAGACATAGAAGCCAGAACTATTCTAGAGGGATGTTAATCAAATAAGACAGTGAGCTCTCTCCTAGATTTTATTCAGAATACTCTAAAGTGCTAAGCACCTGGAATCCATATCAGACAGAATATGTCCTTGAGCCTTAAGAAAGACACCTGTTGAATTAAGTTCACAAGAGCCCACTGGAAGAAAAAAATTGCATCACTGATGTATGCAAGAATGGCATTTTTATTACTCTGTAGTAAACATAGTCATCACAGTTATTCCACACCAGTTCCAGGAAGCTATTCCCTGAAACAGTAAATCTGTCCAATCGAAATTAAGTGTCCAGAGTTGTAAAACAGTACTCAATGCTTCTCTCAAAATCTAAAACAAGACCATCATTTGCAGCTCCAGACACCATGAGGCATCCAGACGGTGGTCATAAATAAGATTGCTTTAATAAAATATAAAGCTGTGGCTGAATTTAATATGGAAGAGATCTGAGACCATTAATCTCCAGACTTCACGTTAAAAACAATTTTCATTATTTTCCAAGGAAAATGTTCACATTCAGGGAAAAAAATAATAGTCGTAAAATAAAAGTAATTAAAGGCTCTGATATCAATGTCACAACATGCTAGTCATGTTAAATCTTGGCTAATCTAAAGTCAGGCAGGATAGCATGTGGCCTTACATGGAAAAATACGGCATTGTAGAGTGTTCCTCAGAGATGGTCCCCGATTTTCCTTACTCAGCCTCCTGCCACTCACCAGTGCCTTGTGGCTCCAGAAGACAGATTTGGGTCTACTTCTTCCTCTCACCCCTACTGTCTTCCTAGTCCCCCTGAGCAGAGATAGTAATTGCATCTACTAGACGTTTTAGTCCTTGTCCTAGTGATACTGGCAGCACACGCCCTCTATCTCCAGGGCAAGTGACTTCCCACCTCCTTGATGCCCACGTACTCACAGTCAGAGGAAGGGAGTCTAGCTTGAACTCAGATATTTGTGGACAAAGACCATGCCAATGACAGAAGGGACCCTTTTGTTGAAGGTCACTTCTGGTGAAGCAGTAGATCCTGCCTAGACACTGTGTGTGGCTTTTTAAAGGCAATGCTAAGTTTAATTTTGCTGCTGATCAAGTCCTGAGGACACTCAGAAAAAGGAGCATCCCTATCCCTGCCATGTTCCCATCTTCAGCCCACACCTTCAGCCTTTCCCCGGAGTTGTGTGGCCCTGTGCTTGGCCCTGTGAGCCCTCCTCATCTGCCCCTCCCCTCATCTCTGTGTGATTCCTTCTGCGCCCTCACAGCATCACAGAGACTAGCATGGCCCTGGCACCATCCTGCTTTTCTGCACCTTCTACCATGGCTCTTTCTTACTCTCCTGGTGATGGCCATTCCAGCAAGTGTCGCTGCTCAGAAACCTCCAGCTGAGCAGTGTGCCAGGTTTTGATGTCCCGTGCACTTAAGGAGGCTCACGTCAGGTACCTTAAACCTTTAGGCTCACGTCAGGTACCCTAAACCTTTCTTGCTCTGCACTATGCCACACCAATGTCAGGACAGAGTGAGCCTGCAGGTTCTGGAGCTTAGCACACATCTGTCAGGGAGCAGAAACATGGCTCTCCTTCTCCAGACACCCCATCCTCTGGGGCTGACTCCCCCTGGAGATCCTTCACTTGGTTTCTTAGGGAGAGGAGTACACTCCTCCATAGGGAAGAGAGGGAAAACCCTCCTGTCTGAGCTCTAATTCCTTTAGTAAACAGGGCAAAAACAGAGGATTATCATAGTGAGACTGGCTTAACCATCTCTTAGTAAACAAACCTGAAGGGCCCCTGCTGGTGACTGGTGACTATCTGTAGGATGTGGGGTAACAGCTATTCCTGTCCTCAACTTCATACCTTTGCTGTAATTCCAATATTAAAAGATGAAATCATTCTCAAGACCCTGTTACAAAGTTCAGTGGGTCACTAAGAGCAAAACTCTATGAAAAAAAATCCTAGCTTGGTACCAGTCCTCTTTGCACAAACAGCCACGTCCCAACCCCCCATCCAAAAACCACTGAGGGATAAACCTAGACAACTGGCAGAACTACAGTGAGATTTCTGCTAAAAGAAAACCTTGGAAAAGTTAAATTTAACACGGTTTATTTTAGCACAGACCAATTCATGAATCAGGCAACACTCAGACCCAAAAAAAGGTTTAGAGAGGTCCACCCAGAAATGTGATCAGCAAGCTTTTATAGGTCAGGCACAGAAATTATCACCTGACAAGTTCCAGCTCCCTGTCTGCCTTATTTGGGCATGGTATGATGTGATTGGCTGCTTGTGGTTGACTAATTCTCAGCCTTTTGTTATGTCTCTGTTATGATTTGGATCTAGAATGTCCCCCAAAAAGTCACATGTTGAATGCCTGGCCCCCAAAGTAGCAAGATTCAGAGGTGTGACATGGATACAGGAGGTGGCTCACTGGGGGACTATAAGGGTGGCCTTGGGGACTATGTCTGTCCTTGGATCCCTCTCTCTCTCTCTCTTTCTCTCTCTCTCTGCTTCCCACTACAATCAGTTAGCATCTTTCCTCTGCCATGTTCTACTCCATGATGTATCTACCTTAGGGCCAACCAACCACGGACTGAACCTCTGAAACTATGAGCCAAATAAACCTTTCCTCCTCTAAGTGGTTCTTGTCAGGTATTTTTCTCACAGTTACAAAAGGGCTGGTTAACACAGTTTCTAAGTTAGGTTTTGGTTTGTTTACATACTAAGTTAGGCTGCCGTTCATTACATAAAAACTCCAGGACAGAGACATCTCAGGCTAACAGCCTTCTGCTTATTTAAGTGAACACTTCCAACCATTTAGGGAAGTCAATTTGCCATCACCGGTTGATCATCACTGGCTTGTAAGCCAATATAGGAATCCTTCTGTATACAATAACTTAACATCTAAAGACAAGAAGAGCAGGTGTACAAAGAGCAGTGTAAGTTATACCACCACCCCTTAACCTCTGCTTCATAATACAATATATTTTACAAATTAGGAAATTGAGACACATAAATTCCCAAATTGTGCAGAATAGAGTCAAAATCATCATCTGACACCTCAAATAACCTCAGGCTACTCCCTCACTCACTGATTTTTTATCCCACAGGAAAGTCCTAAGCTACCTTCTCGATGACATTCCTTACTAACTTTACCTAAAGGTTTTGGGAAGAAATCCAATTGTTCATAAGAGAAAGAAATTTCATGGTAATAGTAAAACTGATACATTTCGGGCATGAGTATGAGTGGCCATTTGTTAAGCTGCGGTTCATTGCACAGGGTAATGAAATTCTTCCTTCGAATGTTCTTTCATTTTAAATAGATCATCTTTGGGAATTTGATATTCCGGCATAACCTGGCACACAGAAAAGTGTGTGAGTGTTTAAACTATTTCAGGCACCAAGTTGGTTACAAACACAAAATAGTCCTCTTGTTTGTGTAAAAATAAATATAAAGGAGAAGTTTTCCTGTGTCGACAGCAAAGAATCTTCGTTTTTCTGACACACTCATAGCCATTCTGTGGAAAATCTGCAATTAGAACATGATTCATTTGCCCATGACTGTAATGTGAGAGCCCCTATTTGTGTTTTTCTTAGAGACCTCCCAGGGTGATGAGAAAATGCAGCCCCCGAATTAGAGTGTAAGCCCTCCCCCTCAGAGGATGCTTTTAGAAGCCTAGATTTTCTTTCTTCGAATTGTGCACAAAGGAAGGCAATTACCAGAAAGCTTGCCAGGCCCACAACATGGCAAAGCTAGCCTAATCCCAGCTCGCGCCTCAGCTTGCCACCCAAGCGCAGAGTGCGCCTGTGGCCAGCGAGGGCTTCGTCAACTCACTCTGCTGCTAGTGTCCTCTGTCCTGCACACCAGCAGTAGCGAAGCTGCATGCACAGCCTTTTCTCTTAGCAACCAGAGGTTCTCAGTCTGGAAAGTACATGGGAATCATGGGAGAAACTTTTGCAATCCCGATGTCCAGACCAGTTGATTCAGAATATCTGGGAGACGAGTATTGATGGGACATAAGTATTGGTATTCTTTTTTTTTAATTAGTGCATTATAATTATATAAAATAGTGTGATTTATTGTGATATAGATACATGCACATAATACAATCTGGTTATTCTCCAATACCTCCTCTTTCTCTACCCTCCTTCTTCTCCCTAATCCCTGTTCTCTGTTCTACCGGTCTTCCTTCTATTTTCATGGAATCCTTTTTTTTATTCCTTTAATCTCTCAAGCTTCCACATAGAAGGAAAAACATGACCCTTGACTTTCTGAGTCTGGCTTATTTCACTTAACATCATATTTCCTAGACCCATCTATTTTCCTGAAGATGACATAATTTCATTCTTCTTTATGGCTGCATAAAACTCCATTGTGTATATATACCACTTTTTTAATCCATTCATCCATCCATCCATTGATGGGCACCGAGGCTGGTTCCATAACTTGGCTATTGTGAACATGATTCTTTAAAGGCCTCAGCTAATGTCAACTTCTGCCCTAGATTAGGAAGCACAGCTGTGAGATAATCACACTGAATTTGTACAGAGGAATATCATACAAAAGCAAAAAAAAAAAAAGTCAATGACTAAGTATGAACAGTTCAAAATTGTAATCAAATACAATTTTCAATAGTCTCTTCCTTTTTGTTAATTCTGGGGATTGCAGGGACATTCTACCTCCGAGTTACATCCCCAACCCTTTTTGTTTTTGAGACAGGGTCTTGCTAAGTTACTGAGGATCTCACTAAGTTGCTGAGGCTGGTCTCGGGCCTGCAATCCTCCTGTCTCAGCCTCCCAAGTACTGGGATTACAAGAATGCACCACTGTGCCCAGCTTCTTTCTTCCTTTTTATAGTTATAAACAGTAGCACTGGGTTTACCTGAAGGTGAGGTTCTGGGAAGTGAACAAGTAGAGATGAGGTTTCCAAGGAAGATGGGGCCCTAGAACAGAGGGCAGTGAATACTAGAGTAGAACTGTGCACCCTTTAGTCACTCGGAAATCACTGAAGGTTTGCAGGCAGCGATGTGACATGATTAAGAGGGTATTTTAAGAAGACCACTCTCCCAACAATAATAGGATGGACCAGGGATGGAGAAAATAGAGTCAAAGAGACCAATTAAGAGGCAATTAGGGTAGCCCAGAATTGGGGTGTCAAGAGCCTGCACAGCAGTAGGCATGGAAAATAACTGTAACCATGAACTAGTTGTTGAAGGAGTGAGAGGGAAGGATTGAAAGGTGATGTTTTAAGCCAAGAAAGAAACAGGGGAGTCAGGAAGGGAAACAATTTGAAAGTAAGAGAAAGTGGTTTTATCATGTTTAGTTTGAGAAATAGCTAGAAAAATATTTACTAGCCATCCAGAAATATGATCCTGGGGGATCAGCAGAGGAGACAAGATGGACCAATATCAAATCGCCCTTGTTCTCACAGTTTGGAGAGAATTCAGAAACAGGTGAGGCCGGGCATGGTGGTGCACATTTGTAATCCCAGTACTTGGGAGGCGGAGACTGGAGGATCCGGGTTCGCGGCCAGCCTCAGCTACTTAGTGAGGCCCTCCGCAACTTCGTGAGACCCGGTTTCAAAATAAAGTATAAAAAATAGGGCCAGGGGTGTAACTCGGAGGTAAAACACCCCTGGGTTCAATCCCCAGTACCGCAAAAAAAAAAAAAAAGAAACAGGTGAGAAGTCACCAGACCCAGACATGAAGGCAGGAGTTCTATGTTGATCGTCTTCTTTCCTGCTAAGACCTGGTGAAGTTCCAGGTACCTAAGAGATGTCCAGTAAGTGTTTGTTACTGGACATGGGCTGCATGGTCTGAAGTGAATTAAGAAGGAACAGTCCGAGGCTCTGAAAAGGATTTTGGCCTAATGCAGGTTTTGGGTGAAGATCTGCCCTGTGTGGCTTCAATGGTATGAAGACAAACAGAAAGAAGCACAGGAGTGCACACAAGAACATCCTGCCGTGGAGACCGGGGGAACCGCGTCCTCCCCTCTCCAGGGAGAACCGCGCCCTTCCCTCATCAGTGGGAACCCCAGGAACACTGCAAGCTGATACAGATGCTTGGCAGAGAGGAGGGCGGGGCAATGGCTGTCCCTGTTTCCAGGGCTTGACTCCTAACAAGCTGGAGGGGGTATCTCTATGGATAGAATGAGCTAGAGTAAATGCTGATTAGAAGATTTATACTTTGAATAGAACTCCAAATGTGGGCTTGAAGAGCAAAACCATTGATAAACAGGGGGAAAGCTAAATGTTTGACATCTCTAGCTCAAATGGCTTCTCAACCATTAAAATTATTCATTGTTCAAAAATGGAATAGATACGACTTCCTACCACAGTACAGTGTAGGCAATATAGTGTTCGTCAGCTTTCCGTTACCATGACAAACACCTGGGATAAATCAACTTACAAAGAGAAAAGGTTTATTTCAGTTTCTCATTTTGGAGATTTCAGTCCATGATCCATCGGCCCTGCTGCTTTGGACCTGTGACGAAGGAGCTCCTCATGGCAGAAGTGCATGACAGAATAAAGCCACTGATCTCATGGCTGTGAGCAAAAGAGAAACAAAAGAGGCTCTTTCCTTCCCCTCCAATGGCCCAGCCTCAATGAGACCCACCCCCTCAGGGTTCTGCCACTTACCAATAGCACTAAGCTGGGAACAAGCCTTTAACACTCATGTCAGACATTCCAATCTAAACGACAGTAACCCCTCCTAATCAAATGTAATTGGGTGCTGCTATAATTAATAAGGAGGGCAATTTTATGCCAAAAAGCAGTTCTCGTACTAAAATATTTATTATGAATATGACTTATTAAACATCTAGTTTATTATTTTTTTCTAAAATTTAGGAATTATGAATAATTTCAAAAGTACTGTAAGATCATGTTTTAAAATGCCATCACAATTAGATATAATGTTTTATTAAATTTAAATGAATTAATTTATGAAATCATATGAACTTACAATGTTAATGATATTATTTCATTGATTTAATTTAAATGAAAATTAAATGATTAAATGTAAATGTTTCATCATCTTTGTTTAAAAATCACTTTCTATCTTCCTTAAAGGGTATTTTTAGCTATTCTTTATTCCTCTTTCCTTTCCTGGAAATTGATATGTAACATTTTTCTGTTTATGTTTAATATTTTATGTTTATATTTAATATTTTTATGTGCATATTCTATGCCACCATATATTGTTTTCTATTTCTTAATGTTATTCTGTGTGGACTCCACTTTCTTTTTTGTACTCAATATAATGCTTTTAAGATTCATTCATTTTAACTGTTATATAGTACTCCATCGTTGAATAACCAGTTTATTAGCCCATTCCTTTATTTAGGATAAGATATTTTATTCAAAAATTTTTTATTGCAAGCACTAGCAGTGAAACCTCTTGAACATATCCTATTGGGCCTATTTGAAAATTTCCCAAGGCTGAATTACTGTATGTGAAGGAATGCACATTTAACAGGATATTAAATTAGAAACTTTGCCTGAGACCCTAAAAGGATGGATTCCAGTAATCCAAGTGTGATACCAGACCAAGATAAAATAGATCATGATACTACCTAAAAAGTGCTCTTCCACCCATTCTGAATATGAAAGGGCCTGCTTGTTACAGCTGAAGGAGAGAGGATTTGTGGTGAGTGTTTCTAGCAGCCTTCACGAGCCAATCACTTCTGAGTGTGATGGCATTGGAGACCAAGCTGTTAACATGGGAGCCTTTGGGGACATTCCAGAGCTAAACTGTAAACCTGGATAAAGTCGTAACACTCAGCCAGGGTCACGCCAAACATCACGTTCACTTTGGAACGTTCCAGATTACACAAATGCTATAAATTCTAGCCCCAACCAAGAGATTTTTTTTTAATGACTGTTCCATTCTACACTTGGCCAAGATGTAAGCGTAGCAAGTCTAAGTCCCTAATCCTAGCTCCCACCCTCTCTTGGGCGCTGAGCTGTCTTTGGTTTCTTTCTTACACATCTCCACGTGAAGCCGAGGCTACGCGGGACTTGGTCCTCACCTCATGGAAATCCAGGGCTAGAATTTGCTTCCTCCTGGAGAATCGTGCCTTTTTGATGTTCTAGTCTCTGATTGTTTCTCTTTTTTACTGACTGCTCAGCCATGCTTGTATTTTATAGTCAACATTTTAAGTCTCTTAGATTGGCAGGGTTTTCTGGGGACATCTTGTCCACAGAACTAATAGACAACAAAAAATTTTTTTTGGAGAGCATGTGTTTTTATTTTGAAATAATCTTAAATTTAGAGAAAAGTTGCAAGTAGAATATGAAAAACTTTGCTTCCAGAATCATTTCAGATAAATTCCCAGCGTGATCACGTCCATCAGCTACCACCTTGGGATACCTTAGTATGTTTTCTGCCCCCAAAGGAAAAAAATGTAATAACTCTACAAAATCTCATAGAACCATCAAAATCAAGAAATTAACACTGATAGCCTAATCCCCAGACCTGTTCATGTTTTGCCATTTGTCCTAATAATGTCCTTCGTAGCAAAAGAATCCAATTCAAAATCATGCGCTTCTTTTTGTTACCACATCTTTTCCAGTCTTTTTTAATCTCAAACAGTTCTCTGTCTTGCATTGACTCTGGCGACCTTGACAACTTCGATGATGAAAGGCTGGCGATTTTGTAATATGCTCCTCAATTTGGTTTTGTCTGATGTCTCCTCATGAGAATGCATCTTTGACAGAAACATCAGGGTTTTTATCTTCAGGTGAGGCTATGTTGTTATTTTTATCGCATTTTTTTTCAGATGACACACAATTTTGATTTGTCCCATTACTGATGATTTTTACTTGATTAAGATTATGTCTACCAGGCCACTCTGCTGTGAAGTTTCACTGTTTTATTTTTTAGATGACTAGGCATTTTCAAAATTATTTAAATTTCCCATGGCTCATTGCATAAAATTGCAATTTACTTATTTGTATTTTACATGCGTATACATCCAGGGGGTTGTAAATGTTACTATCACTCTTTTTTCTAAGCCTATTCGGGCTGCTATAACAAAATGCCTTAGACTGGGTAATTTAGGAATGGAAACTTATTGCTCACAGATGTGGAGGCCGGGAAGTCCAAGATCAAGGCGCCAGCAGATCTGGTGGCAGTGACGCTCATTTCTGATAGATGATCTTTCCTGGCTGAGTCCTCGTCTGGCAGGAGGGACAAGCATGCTCACTTCAACCTCTTTTATAAGAGCACTAATCCCGTTCATGACAGGGGAGCCCTCCTGATTTAATCACCCCAGAATGCCCCACATTAATGCTATCACATTGGGGATTAAGTCTCAACAAGTGAATTTTGGGGGACACCGAAATCCAGACAATAGCACTAGTTGACATGACAGTGATGCTCAGTATGTCCCCTACTTAGCCCCCAGGATATCTCATTGGTGTGAGCTAAAAATAGACATATGTGTATAAATATACATATGCATATACATGAATCCTGTATATACATACTTTAAAATCTATTTTATTCCTATACCTATCTATATTGAGAACCCCAAGTTCACACAGATACCTCCCATTCCAATACAGCCACTGTAGGGTTCTTCATGGTTTAATCCTTTTATAAGCTATAATTGTCTTTCTCCCTGACAGGGAGATGTATAGCTCCCAATTATCCTTAATACATTTGCTTACTTTCATAACAACCTTATATGTCACCAAGTTCCAATCTCACTCCCATACGGACATTCTTTTCTCACCCCATTCTACTCCACGAACCATGCAAGGTGGCCACCACCCCGACCCGCAGCTGGACGCCCTCCTGTCCAGGCCTGGGCTCTGACACCCATGTCAGGCAGTCCCCATGGAGACAGCTTCCTCACACGGCGCTGCATGGACACTGTCCTCATCCTGCTGGTGCTTCACCACCCTGCGCCAAGCTGCTCACAGGGCGGAGCCTTCACTAACTCCACCTGGCTTCTGACGCCCCACGCAGGGCAGCTCTCCTGTGCAAAGAGCCTGCTCACCACCCTGGAGGTCTGACCTGCACCAGCTCACCGCACCACGCTCTGCTGCACGGACGCCCTCCTCGCTGGGCTTGGACTCCAGCACCCCACTCTAGGCCCCTATGGCTAGCACCTGTCCAGTCCCCCCACAGACACACACACAAATGTCCTTCCTACCCTAATGACGTTAGAACTGAATTATTCAGGAAGAAAAGGAAGGAGAAGTGGCTTCTGAGATTTTTTATTAATTTTTTATTGGTGCATTATAATTGTACATGGTAGTGAAATTCATAGTGATTCATTCACAAATGCATATAACATGATTTCGTCTATTTTCCTTCCTCATATTTCCCCTTTCCCCTTCCTCTTCCCTCCCTGTACATGATAGTGAGATTCCTAGTGATATATTCATAAATACACATAGCCGGGTGTGGTGGTGCATGCCTGTAATCCCAGTACTTGGGAGGCTGAGACAGGAGGATCACAGGTTCGCGGCCAGCCTCAGCTACTTAGTGAGGCCCTCCGCAACTTAGTGAGACCCTATTTCAAAATAAAGAATAAAAAATAGGGCTGGGGGTGTAGCTCAGAGGTAGAATGCCCCTGGGTTCAATCCCCAGTACTGCAAATAAATAAATATATAAATAAATAAATGCACATAACATAATTTGGTCTGCTTCCTTCCTCCTCCCTCCCTTCTTTCTCCCTTTCTTCCTCTCTCCAGCTTACACACATGAGAGAAAACACACAGCTCTTGATTTTAGAGTCCGGCTGATCTCACCTAGCATGATGCTCTCCAGTTCCATCCATTTTCCTGACAATGAAATAATTTTATTCTTTATGGCTGAGTAAAACTCCATTGTGTGTATATACCACATTTGCTTGATCCATTCATCTGTTGACAGACACCTAGGGTACTAATTTTAACATGTATACTCAAAATATAAAGTTAATTAATAGTCCTACCTTCACTGTGAGCATTTCAAGTACTTAGAAATGATAACTCCTGGCCGCACTGGATCTGCCCACTGCAGCCTCTGTCAGATTTTTTTCCTTTTTCAAAATTCATAGTCATCGTAATCATTACATTGTCAGTGTCTACTTGTGTTGATCAGTATTTCACTTATTTTCCCCCTATTGTTTCCCACATCTCCCTCCTTCCATCTGGATTCATTTTTGTTTTGCTAAACCATCCTGCAGTAGTTTTTCAGCCATGTTCTCTGTTGGATGTCTCAGTTTCACTTACACTCTTCAGTGGCAGCATTTTTACATCCTCACCCTTTATTTTTTTTATGTATTTATTTATTTATTTATTTTGCGGTACCGGGGATTGAACGCAGGGGCGTCTACCTCCGCGCTACGCCCCCGGCCCTATTTTTTATACTTTATTTTGAAACCGGGTCTCACAAAGTTGCAGAGGGCCTCACTAAGGAGAGAGAGAGAGAGAGAGAGAGAGAGAGGGAGAGAGAGAGCGAGAGCTGAGGCTGGCCGCGAACCCGGATCCTCCGGTCTCCGCCTCCCAAAGTACTGGGATTACAAGCGTGCGCCACCACGCCCGGCTCATTCTCACCCTTTAACTGCATGGAGCAGTGCTGGGTGACCTTTGATCTGCTTCAGCATGAGGGATTACAGTCTCAGGCAAGATGTCATGGTTGATCACCCTAGTGTTATGATCCATTTATCTGTTCTCAGTAATATTAAAAATACTGTTGTCTGGTATTTTTTCTATGCCTCCGAGAAAGCTTCTGTGTTTCTTTGGGGCTAATCCATTATTTCTCTCTGGTTGCTTCTAAGATTTTCTTTTTGATAATCTATCCACAGTATTGCTAAATAGATTTGTTTATTTTTCATCCTATTCAGGAATATTTATGCTATTGAATAAAAAGATTTCATATCTTTCATCAATTTTGGAAAATTTTCAGCTGTTATTAAACTTTTTCTCTCCCACTTTTTGTCTGTTCTTTTGTTTTCGAAGCCCATTAAATTTGGCTATGGGCTGACTATGTCTCCGCACGATTCACATGTTGACATCTAATCCCCAACGCGATGGTCTTCAGAGGTGGGGCCTCTGGAGACAATTAGGTCATAAATGTGGAGCCCTCATGAATGGGATTAGTGCCCTTATGAGAAGAAACTAGAGGGCTTGATGTTTCCCTCTCTGCTCTCTGCCCGATGAAGATAAGAGGAAACAGCCAGACCAGGAAAATCTAGAAAGGAGGAAACCTGCAACCCAGGAAGTGGGTGCTTACCATACTCTTTGATCTTAGACTTTCCATCTTCAGAACTGTGCAAAATAACCTTCTGTTATTCATAAGCCACCCGGCCTATGGGACTTCGCTACAGCACCCCAAGTATCCCACTGTCCTCGCCCTACATCCAACGTGCTTCTTAACCTGTCAGATGGTTCCTTCTCTGCACTGCTGCCTGCTGCATTCTGAACAAACTCCTCAGCTCTGCCCTCGGATAAGTACTTCTAACTTCAGCCCATCCACTGGCTTTTCAACTTCACTGGCTAGCACTTCATTTCTAGAAGTTCAATCTATTTCTTTTTTTTTTTTTTTTTTGTGGTACTGGGGATTGAACCCAGGGGCATTCTACCTCCGAGCTACGCCCCCAGCCCTATTTTTTATCCTTTATTTTGAAAACGGGTCTCACGAAGTTGTGGAGGGCCTCACTAAGTAGCTGAGGCTGGCCACGAACCCGGATCCTCCGGTCTCTGCCTCCCAAGTACTGGGATTACAAGCGTGCGCCACCACGCCCGGCTTAATCTATTTCTTTTTAAAATATTTTTCAGAGTGTTATGCAACTTGTGTGCATAGTGGGGTTTTTGCCTTTTGTCTCTTTAATTTTTACAAGTTTATCTTG
Source organism: Glis glis (assembly GCA_004027185.1). Classification (NCBI taxonomy): domain Eukaryota; kingdom Metazoa; phylum Chordata; class Mammalia; order Rodentia; family Gliridae; genus Glis; species Glis glis. The sequence continues at coordinate 94,046 of PVJS01000847.1, read as the reverse complement.
CATTCTCATTCAAATTATTTCAGGAACTCAGGAACCCTAACCTCCCTATGCATTTATGCATTGTGTTTCTCTCTCTCTCTCTCTCTCTCTCTCTCTCTCTCTCTCTCATTTTTCCATGTGATTTAGACTTTTGATTTCAAGTGGTTTATTTTTCTATGAGAAACCTGTGGGTCTGGTTATGGAAGTCTATTTTCCAAGTGGCTTTGAATTTCTGCTGCCAAATACCTCAAGGGTATCACTACACAGTAATGAAAATTAATTATTTTTCAGGTAGGGATTTCTGAGACACCTAAATACTGTTTAGGAATCCCAACTTGTGAGAGATAAGGGTCTGAATTATAGAATCCTCTGGGGATAATTTTTCTTTTTTTCCCTTTTTTTTAAATCCAGAGCTCAAACCAAGAGAGAGCATTTCGTCTTCATCTCCCAGCAATGGTAGACTGTCTTCTAGTCATCTCTTGCATCAAGGGTACAGTTCTTTGAGCGTCTTAGCTTTATGCAAAGTTCTCGTTTGCAACACACCATTTCAACCAAGCTCAAGGTTACCAAGATAGAAACCTCCACCCCAACTTTACCCATATCAGAGACAGCTACAACATCCATATTCTTAACACTCGTGTTTTAATTCTTTCTTCATTTCTGATGCCTGGCATTCCCGTCTTATGATAGGAACTATGTATTGAAATTATTTTATCTAATATTCCTATGTATTTGTAGTGGGAGGTTTGGGATCTTGCTTTAATGCATTCTGAAATTGTCATGCGCCCTCTACCAGGTGCCTCTTACTGCACCATTTACGATCATGGGCATTGCACCTGTCTCTTGTTCGGGCTTCTGCTGCAGTTATAAGCTCTGTTTGGATTCTGACCAACTTCATCAGATGCAACCTGGCAGGTTTTCTAAAACTACCCAAATTTCTCCTAAGCAAGGAAGAGGGATTGGACAGTTTCTCTATAACCTCAAGTATCTTTAACACATCCCCACGTGCTTTCACAGGTGCCACTTAATTCAGTGTCTGTAATAACAATGGTCCTCATGGTCTGGCTCTTGCCTATGCCTTCCAGCTCAAATCAAAGCTCCAAACCCCAACACTGACTTAAACATCCTGACCACAGAGTTTTAACACCTCCTCACTTTCCCATTTGGACATCAGACTTTGTTCATTGTTTCTTATTTTAGTCTGTACTCCAGATTCTAACTTGACCTTCCTCTAAATGATTATGCTATACTCTTTTGATCCTGCAGGTCTGGTCTGACTGGTTCCCAATACTGACCTGAAATGCCTCATGGCCATGTAGGATCCTGTGCTGTTTGTTGTTTCGTTCTCCTCCAATCTGCTGTAATGGCCCCCCAAGTGGTGTTCCTGCTCTCCCATCTAATCCATCCTCCCCATTGCTGCCAGGCTAGTCTTCCTCCAATGGTGCTTGAGCTTCTCTCTGCAGGGCTGCAATATTTAAAGCTCAGGTCAGCAGTCTAGCACTTATCGATCTACTCTTCTATGTTCTCTGCTATTGCTTCCTCTATGTAAGTATTGTCTCCTAAATTAAAAGCTTCCAGAACAGAAGTCAGCAATTTGTTTCTATAAAGAGCCAGATGGTAAATACAAACGTTGTGGTTCATGTCATCTTAAGCTCAACCAGCAATACCCAGCTATCCGCACTCTCCTGCACAAAATGGTCTGACTCTGAGATGTTTGAATGTTATCAAAGTACTTTGCTTTCTGGTTTCTTTATCTTACTTTAATTTACAAACAGGGAGATCAGGGAAAGCTAACACAGGGAACATCTTTTGACAAAATTCCAAAGCATGATGGGTTAAAAAAAAAACACGATAGCGCTCTCCAGGAGCCAACTGTCTACACTGTGCAGTTCTAACTCCCTGACTTATTTTAAAACAAAGCATGATAGAAAACTCAGGACATCGGGTGTTTTACTCATTGGGTGTGTCTACTGGTACCTCCTTTTATTTGCCCTAAAATAATACAATATGCTTTTGTTACACATCTTTCTATACTTATAGGAATTTTTTTTCTTCCTCCTCTTCTTCTGGGAATTGACCTACCTACCAGCAACAACCACTTCCTGTACCCCATAGCAACTGCCATTTTCTCACTTGCTCCAGGCCCCTGGCTATGGTTTCCCAGTCCAGTGTTAAGAACCTTGTGTTAGCCAGCTTTATGTTACTATAACAAATACCCAAGATAATCAACTTATAAAGAAGAAAGGTTTCTTTGGGCTCACAGTTTTGGAAGTTTCAGACTATCGCCAATTGGCCCCATTGTTTTGGGGCTTTGGCAGCACGCCATGGTGAGGTATGATGGATCAAAGCTGTTCACCTCGTTCCCAGGGACAAAAGAAAGAGATGGAGAGACCAGGGTCCTCCAAACCCCTTCAAAGGTGCACCCCCAATAACCTAAAATCTCCCATCAGGCCCCACCTCTCAAAGTTCCCATAACCCCCCAATAGCACCACTCTGGGGAACAAGCCTCTAATACATGGGCCTTTGGGAGACTCTTAAGATCCAAACAATATATAGCACACCCATATCACTCAGAAGCCAATCAGGAACAATATATAGCATACCCATGTCACTCAGGAGCCAATCAGGAGCAAGAACTCACCCAGGCAATTTCAACACTGGAGCTGGAAAATGGAATTTGATAAAGGAAATACTGAGGTGGCTCAGAGATGGTAATTGTTTGAAGCGATTTCACCTCTGGAGCTGGGCAACAAAGGGAAGAAGTTAACATGACTAGGACCTAGGAGCTCGAGAAGTCCAGGGACCTGGCTCAGACCCCCGAGGAGGGGCGCTGCTAGCTGACTGTGGTTCTAGGGGTGACCAAAGAAGCTAGATGCTGGGGCAAGGTGCCACCACCACGGAAGCAAAGCTGAGGGGAAGAAGCAGGAAAGGGGAGGTCTGCCCCCCAACTTCCTGCCTTTCCATCTCCCTCTGGGGCCCTCTGTGGGTACAGCCTAATAGGGAATCAATTGGCAAAAGAGGAATGAGAAATGCAGTTTAGAGCAGCCCAGACCCAGCACCACAAGGCAGCATTGAGATTTATTTGGAACTAAAAGATGTTATCTTAACTACCAGTATAGCACCTGATTCACATGGGCCAGATTTTAAATTTAGAGCAAGAAAAACATGCGGTAGTTCTCTTCAGTGGTGGGAGATGGTATTGCTTACCATTGAAGAAAACTGGGCAAAAGCACAGGGTCTAGATCCAAGAAGAAAAGCCATTTTTACTCGAAAAGATACTGGGGCCATGGCAGGCACCCTGAATCTTGGCAAAACAGAATCTGGATAAATCCCACCAAGAATGGAGATAAGTCAACAAAAAAGCAAACAAACAAAACATATAAACTAATACAATATTTTATTGCAAGGGAAAGGAAATATTCTGAATAGCCAGAGGGAGAATACACATTGAAAATTATTTTCCAAAAGGTAATGGAATATTTTATTGTGGGATATTTTATATATAAAAAATAAAAATATACCATTTTGATCACTTTAAGTGTATGGTCAAGTGGCATTAAGTACATTCACATTTTCACACAGTTCATAATATACTTTTGAAATTCCTTCACAGTATTCCCCTGTAAAAAAAAAAAAAGGAAAACAATTTTTTCAATCAAATTTATAAGATCACATTGAAACTGGCAGGCTTCCATTTTGTAACTGTAGCTTAGGTTTCCATTTTGTAACTTTTGTACATATGTCTGTATGTTCCACTCCCAGATGTACTGGTTTCATGTTTCTCCTTTTGTAAAATCTGCCCAGTGAAAACTAGCCAACCGGATTCAATTGTAAAAGCCATACTCCAGCCAATGGAGAACGGCGTAGTGGCCTTCGCGTTAGGGAATAAAAGGCTGAGCAGACTGCCCGGACAATGTGCTTGCACCCTTCTGCACAGAAGTAAATTGTTTTGCCGAGTTACTTTTGGTTTCATGATTTTTTATTTGAGCCTTCCCTAAAATCTGTTTCTAACACCCCTAAAATACAAAGCATTAACTTCAGAGGGGAATAAAAGTATAAGGAGCCAAGAGAGGAGAACAGATTGAAGTAAAAGGGGAAGTGACTGAAAACCAAAAATCTGTGTGTGTTTTAATGAATTCACATTAAAATTCTCATTAGAGACAGTAAAAAGAAAAACTGATGAAAATCTATTCAGGGATGTGGAGAACAAATTTAAGAGTCTCCCAGAACAAAGAACAAACAGAACAAAAATGAAAAATATAAGAAACACAGAAAAATAGAGATGAGAATAGAAGTAATAGTTGACTGGTAGCTGGGTGTGGTAGTGCACACCTGTAATACCAGTACTTAGGATGCTGAGACAGGAGAATCACAGGTTTGAGGACAGCCTCAATAAGTAGTGAGACTCTCATCAACCTAGCAAGACCCTGTTTCAAAATAAAAAATAAAATAGGGCTGGGGGTGTAGTTCACAGGTAGAATGCCCCTGGGTTCAATCCCAGTACCATAATAATAATAATAATAATAATAATAATAATAATAATAGACTGGTATATGCCAATTAAGGCAGCTCTACCCCTCTTCATAATGATTGGTTCAGAATGAACATGTGACCTAAAATTATTCAATCAGAATGAGACACAGAACTTTTATCTCATACATGTGAGAATAAATATCACATATTCTCTCTCATATGTGGGAACAAAAAGAAAAGTTGATGGAAGTAAAAAAAAAGGGATTACTAGGGGCTGGGAATGGGATGAGGAACAAGGGAAAAGGAAAAATGAATGGACATGATCAATGCACAGTGTATTCATATATGGAAATATCACAGTGAATCCCATTCATGTGCATAATTGTCTTGGGAGACGAGTTGATTCCATGAAGGGTCCAGGAGAGTTCCCCTTGGGGAGAGAAGTGAGCGCAACTCAGGATCTGCAGGGTCCTTGGCTTACAGGAGAGAAAAGAATTCCAGCATAAGCCAGTCAGAGACATAGATAGAAACTTATTTAGGAAAGCAAGAATTATACGTTTAAGGGAGAAGGTGGGCCATCTCCAGAGTGAGAGAGACACATTACGAGGTTTCATGGCTCTTTTCCATAGGAAACTTCATAAACGGAAAGCATGAGAGGTGCATGGGGTGGTGTCAGCCTAATTAGCTTGATTGCTTTGATCATGGAGCACATATGGTTACAGTGGTCTGGTTCTTCTCAGAATCTTCAGGTTGACATTATCTAGTTGATGGGCAGACTGCAGCCCTATCATTGGGCTTTGAACAATATCTTTCTCTAGACTTCTTGTGATCAGTCTAAAAATACATTCTGTAACTAACAAAGTAGATACTCTAAGATTTATTTGACCTTTTAAGAATTCAGGCCTGGAGGAAAACAGGTCTGGGGAGTGAAGGTGAGGGTGTTCATCGAATTTTTAGATTTAAAGTTGCAGTCCATTCCCATTCTTCTGAGGAACCTCCACACTGATCCCCAAAGTGGCTGCACTAATTTGGAATCCCAACAACAATGTAACAGAGTTCCTACTTGCCCACATTCTCTCCGGCATTTATTATTATTTGTTTTTAATGACTGCTATTCTATTTGGGGTTAGGTGAAATTCAGTGTAGTTTTGATTTGCATCTCTCTGATTGCTAATGATGTTGAACATTTTTTCATATATTTATTGGCCATTTATATTTCTTCTTTTGTGAAGTGTCTATTTAGCTCACTTGCCCATTTTTTGACTGGGTTATTGGGTTTGTTTGTTTTGCAGTAAGTTTCCTTAGTAGTTCTTTGTATATTCTAGATATTAGTCCTCTATTGGAGGAGTAGCTGGTAAAGATCTCCCATTCTGTTGACTATTAAGGTTCTTGATGGTTTTCTTTGCTGCACAGAAGCTCTTTAATTTAATGCAATCCCACTTATTATAATCCTCATTTTAATTTCTTGTGCATTTGAGGTCTTACTGAGGAAGTTTCTACCAGTGCCTATATGTTGGAGCATTGGTCCTATGTCCTCTTCTAGTAATTGCAAAATCTCTGGTCTAATTTCCAGGTCTTTGATTCATCTTGAGTTGACTCTTGTGCAGGGTGAGAAGGCGAGATTTATTTCCATTTTTCTACATATGGATAACCAGTTTTGCTAACAACATTTGTTGCAAAAGTTATATTTTTTCCAGCATATGTATTTGACCCCTTTGTCAAAAATAAATTGTCAGTATGTGTGTGGGTTTGTTTCTGAATCTTATACTCTATTCCACTGGCTTATGTGTCCATTTTGTGCCAATACCATTCTGTTTTTATTACTATGGATCTAGAGTATAGTTTGAAGTCAGATATTATGATGCCTCCTGCATGGTTCTTGTTGCTGAGAATTTTTTTGACTCTTCTGGTTCTTTTATTGTTCCATATGAATTTTAGGAATGATTTTTCTAGATCTGTGAAGAATTATCATGGTATTTTAATAGGGATTGCTTTGAATCTATAGATCATTTTTGGTAGTATGGTCATTTTTATATTTGTTCTTACTATCCAAGAGCATGGGAGATCTTTCCATCTTCTAAGGTCTTCTTCAATTTCTCTCTTTAGTGTTTTGTAGTTTTCATCATACAGGTCTTTTACCTCCTTGATTAGGTTTGCTCCTAGGTATTTTATTGCTTTGGGAATCATTGTGAATGGGATTGTTTACCAGATTTCTTTATCAGTGGATTCGTGGATGAAGTATGGAAAATCTATTTACTTTTTAGATTGATTGTGTATCCTTATGACCCAGCTATACCACTTCTGGATACCTACCCAAAGACACTAAAACCAGACAACTCTAGTAACGCATGTATATCTATGTTCATAGCAGCACAATTCACAATAGTCAAAATAGGGAACCAGCCTAGGTGTCCATCAACAGATGAATGGATTGCAAAATTATGGGGTATACACACAATGGAATTCTATTGTATCATTTGTAGGAAAATGGATGGAACTTGAGAATATTGTGCTAAGTGAGATTAGTCAGTCACAAAAAGTGAAAGGTCAGATATTTGCCCTAATATGTGGAAGCTAGGGAGAAATTGGGATACAGGAGAAACCCTAGACAAAGGAGGAGAAACCTTATTGGAGTGATGGAGAGGCCCAAGAGAGGTGGGTGGGTGGGGAGAGGGAGACTCTATGAAGGAAACATTTCAATGGACATGATGTACATATACAAAATTATCAATGCTAATATTATCAATGCCCATCTCAATGTCATGTGCAAGGAGGGTGAGGGAGTGGGGTGGGAGTTGGGGTGGGCTCATCGAGTGCTATGTGCATGCATATCTCGATCACTCTGACCTTCATCATGAAGTATGACTACAATGCACCCATTTAAAAAAAATTACAGCCCTTCTTTCCTTCCTTGTTTCCTTTCTACCTATTTCTTTTATTTCTTCTATCCTACCTCAATTACAAAGTGACAATAATAAAAAATAATAATAATTTTTTTAAATTTATTACATTTATTGGTGTATCATAGTTATACGTTTTGATAAGTGTCAGGGTATCAAATGTGAGAACAGATGCTCTCTATCCTCCTGGGTATGAATAAGAAAGTCTGTGGCCTCAGAAGCCACTGGCAACCATCTCACTTAAGTGAAGAAAGGTGTCCTGAGAGTGAAGCTTCCAGAGCCTTAGGGAAAGGCAGAGCCACTAGAAGAGATGTCCTGAAGACTCCCGTGGCACTCATGTGGCGGTCAGGGCAGAGGCACATGTAGTAAGAAAGTTCTTTGAAGACTGACAATTTGGCAAGTGTCCCTCCAAGTTTGGGGGCTTATATATGCAGAGACACATCTCCACTGCCCCTCTGGAAAATCCTGAAAGCTGGAATTTCACAAAAGGAAAAAAAGTGGCAACAGAGTGGTGAGGCAAGGGTAGGACAGTCTCCTGTGAGCCAGGAGGACACCTGGAAAGTCGGGAGGCTTGAGCCTTCTTGAAGTTACACCTCCAAAGAGGATGGCTTGCACGGTGGGATGAGGAAACCTAACAAAGAAGAGCAATTAGGGGAAGGAGTACCAGCTGACACTGGAACTGTGCAGTAATGGTCAACTTTATATGTCAACCTGGATAGGCCACAGCACAAGGTATTTAGCCAGACACTATTCTAGAAGTTTCTTGAAAGGTATTTTTAGATGAGGTTAACATTTAAATCAACATACTTTGAGTAAAGCGGATTACCCTCCAGAACATGGGTGGACCTTATCCAGTCAGCTAAGGCCTTAAGAGAAAAAACCCTGAGCTCCCCCAAGGAAGAGGCAATTCAGCAGTTGGGCTGACTTCAACTCAAACTGCAGTATCAGATCTTCCATGGGTCTCCAGCCCACCAGGCTACCCTGCAGATTTTGGACTTGACTAGCCTACACACACGCACGCACACACACATGCACAACACTAACTAATACAGGGTCCTATCACCCAGAAAGTATCTAAGTCCAGATATGACTTTTACCAAGAGATTGCCATATCACAGGACCAATTTGCTTAAAATTTTTTTAAGATTGTTTCATCTTTGCTTTTCCCATACAAGTGCACACACACACACACACACACACACACACACACACACACACACCACAAGAGCCAGAGCCTCAAAAGGAAGGGATAAGTGGGAGAAATAATGGCAAAAAAAAAACTGCCTGTCCCATCAGTGTCCTGAGCTTGGGATAGGAGGGAAGAGTAGGGCAAGCTACAGAGAGATTAGAGCTTGACATTACACTGGAATGGAAATTAAGGGCCAAGATATCATCAAGGACTAGGGAAAAGAAGTACGTAAGGCACACTGGAAAGCAGAGATCTAAGATAAATAAAGCTGTCCATAATTGCATCCAAGTCATCTCTCGGTTTTTAATAATACAGTTACTGCTATATCAGAACAGTACCAAATGGTAAGAGCAAGAAGGGAAAGAAAACAAGAAATCAAGAGAGAGAAACGGAAAGAAGGAAGGATGGGAAGCTGAATGACACAGGTAAGCAGGTGAGGCCGCATAATTATCAAAGTGGAAAGAAGTTAAGGCAAAAGTCATTAAATTGGACTGTGGATCATTTTTTACTTATTCATGTATAAAATAACAATAATACAATAACATTATAACAGACATGAACCTAATATATTAAATAATAGCATATCATAGATGTGAGGAAAAAATGGAAGGCGGGGAAATGTAATCTTTCAACAGTGATTCTAATAATATTCACCTGAAGAGGCCAATACTCACAGAAGAAATTGAAAAAGTTATCAAATAATCACTTTGTATAACAGGTCTCAGTTAAAATATTTTATAACTACATATCCAAATGCTTGAAGGAACAGATAATTCCCAGCCTACATTTTTTTTCAGTGCATAGAAAAAGATTAAAAATGGCCCAATTCATTTTGTGAATCTAGCATAACCAATTCTGACCCCAAAACCTGACCAAAAAAGTTTTAAACAAGAAAACTATACACCATTCTCATTTTTTAGTATCAATACTAATTCTAAATAAAATACTAGCAAATTCAACTTAGTTTAGCTTAAATGAATAGCTCACCATGATCTCAGATAGTTATTCCCAAAATGCAAAAAAAGGTTTAATGATAGGAAATAAAAAGTATCAAACCAACAAGCCTATAAGAAATAAACTGTAAAATCATGATAATATATGCAGAATATGCATTTTCTAGGATTCCCAACTCTCCCTTAATGATATCTCTTAAGCCTAGAGTTATTACACTTCACAGTGAAATATTACGGATATCTCCATTAAAATAAGAAGCAAAGTATATGATGCCCAATATCATCATCATTATTTGACATTATTCTGGAGGTGTTAACCAGTAGATGGTACAGAACAGAAATAATAGGCATAAATCTTAGGGAAAAAAATCTTTCTATATAGACAAGAAATGAGAATGTGTCTAAAAATTCCAAGAAGATCAGTTCAAAATCATGTTGAACATAAACAAAAAAATCTATCACCTTTATGTATGACAGTAATAACCAGTTAGAAAATACAACAAAAGAAAAATTCCCTTTGCAAAACAGTAGCAAAAGAAGATGAAATACCTACGAATAAACTTTTTTTTAAAATGTAAGATTTACATGAAAAAGAACTAAACTTTACTGAAAGACTTTGTTGTATAGAAAGAGTATAAAAATAAGAAAAAAATCCCTCAACACACTAACGAAACAAACACATCATCACTCATTAAAGAGAAAAGTCAAACTCTCTAAAACAGTTTTAAAAGTAAACCTCATTAGTAATCAAAGAAATACAGAAGAAAGTCAAAATGGCACCGTTTTTCACCTATCAAATAAAGAAAGTTTTTGTTTCTTTGGTTATTTCTGTTTCTAATGGCACTGTTCAATACTGGCAAGTGAGGTAAACAGATACGGTAGGGCACTTTCACACACTGCTGGTGCCAACGTAATGGGTCAATCTTCCTGAAAAACAGCTTGTCTCCCATTAGCTCTAATTATGATACATATTTGCACCTAGTAATTCTCCTAGGAATGCATTTGGAAATTTTTGGTTCCAAGATGTTCATTACAACTGTCTAGCAAATAAGGGAAGGAGGACCTAAATGCACAATGTTTGAAAAGCTTAAGCATATTATAGCATATTTACATGCTGAAATATTATATAGCCATTAAAATAATATTTACAAAGAATGTTTGATTTCATTGAGAACTACTTACTAATGTAGTTCTTGTTATGCCAAAAATCAGGATATGAATTGTACTAATATTGTAAGTTCAACACACTCTTCTTTTTTTTTTTTTTTGCAGTACTGGGGATTGAACTCAGGGGCTTCTACCTCTGAACTACACCCCCAGCCCAATTTTTTTATTCTTTATTTTGAAACAGGGTCTCACTAAGTAGCTGAGGCTGGCCACGAACCTGCGATCCTCCTATCTCAGCCTCCCAAGTACTGAGATTACAGACAGGAGCCACCACGCCCAGCTTCAACACACTTTTTAAATGAAAAATAAAAAGGATCAAAACTAAAAATGTCCAAATGTTGGGAATATTGGCTATCTCTTGGTGCTGAGTTATGGGTAATTTTTATTTTTGCTTCTTTTATTTTTTATTGCTTTTTGCTATTAAAATGTATGAGCTTGTACTATTATTTTAGAAGAAAAATATAACACAAGCATGTAGAATCTGGATTGGTTGATGGGCCTCTAACTCCGTGTACAATGTATACAATGTTTTTGTTGTACCTTATTTGCCTGGAGGGTGGTAGGTGTCAAGGGGTTTTGTTGTCTCAGATATTAAAACCCACTGATTGAAAACTTTTCGAAAGGGGTATAGAAGAGTCATAACTACATATCAGTCATGTTCCAGATTTGCCTCAAACCTTTATATTAAAGAGTTTGTGGCATTTTAAATATCATTATTTTTAAAAACAAAAAACTAAACATCATTAGTTTGATGTTCAAATGAAAAAGCTCAAGATATTCATGAATATCTTTCTCGTTTAAATTATAACTGCAACTAAAACTGCTATTCCATAGATATTTATTGGGTACCTAGGGAAAGCTCTATGGGTATAAAAATATGTTTCAGATAAAAACTCCTCATTTAAGGGATAGTAAAACAAGGAAGATGTGATTATTGTTTGTTTGTTTGTTTGTTTGTGTATACATATGTATGTGTGTGTGCATGTAAGTATGTGGTATTTGTTTTTATTTATGCTTTACTTTGTTCAAAAATATATATCTAAGGATGCTTGCCAAAGTAAATGCAATACAATGACATAAAATAACATTTAAAATAAGTAGGTGAGTCAATTGGGACAAAAGCTAAAATAAGATAGAAAAGGTAAGGCGAAGCCAGGTACGAGGTCGGCGCTCCCAGTCCATGCCAAAGTCTTGGGTTTCCTTGTAAGCTTAACAAAGAGGTAACCACAGTCTATTATGTGATACTTGGTGCAGAGAAGATAAAAAGAAACTACTCACTCAAGAGAAGCCAAACTGCTGCTGCTGGTTCTGACATCAAAGAGAAGGCTCCCCCATGGGTCCTCAGAAAGAGGACAGTTTGTAATAGAATGCGCATCCTCCCAAGATTAAATAGCAAGCAGCATCCTCATATAAAATGGTAAGCAAAATATGTGTGTCGTACTAGGTACCATCTGAGCCATCTCTACTGACCAATCTACTGTGTGTGTGGGGGTGGGGGGTACTGGGCATTTAACCTAGGGGAGTTCTACCTCTGAGCTACATCCCCAGCCCCTTTTTTTAATTTTTTGTTTTTGGAACAGGGTCTTGCTAGGTTGCTAAGCCTGTCCTTGAACCTGCCATCCTCCTGTCTCAGCCTCCCAAGTACTGGGATTACCGGTGTGCACCACCACACCTGGCATGGCCAGTTTGCTTTAAATCTTGGCACCTTCTCCCTCTTCCTTGTTTTATTTTTCCTGTAGACCTTACCATCAACTTACATTTTATCTTTTTAATCTGTCTTCCCTCTATTATCTTAAATATAAATACAATGAGGGTAGAAATTTTTGTCAATCTTGTATTCCCAGAACTTAGAAGTTATTGGCACATAGAAGTTATTTAATAGATACTTATTGAATGAATGAATGAATGAATGATCACCAGCTTTATTACTATTACTGTCAGGATTCACAGAACTCTTGTATAATATTCATTCTTATAGGGCACACAGAGGCTACAATTAAAACATAATTTATCAAAAGCAATTCTATGAAAATCAAAAACAACGTGGTAGAAGAATGTAGCTTTCAGCAGTCAAGACATGAATTTCATAACCTCTAAGGAGATCAATAAACCACACATTTTTGGACAATCCATAGAGATTTGATTTTAGGACTATAGTCCCTGAAAACAGCTGGAGAACAGGTATGCTATGTTCCTGTGAAGTGCACAGCTGCATGATTTGGTTCAGCTATATTGGATAAGAAATTAGAGCAAGTAGTCTGGAAAATGAAAATAAGTTGTGTAACCTGACTACAAGGACAGGCCCAGGGATAACCCCCAGCCAGAGCCAAGATTTGTTTCAGAAAAAGATCAGGTGTCCATGTTAGCACAAAAACACTTAGACAACCATGGCCTCAAGTGTTTCTTCTAGAGCTTAGTAGCTCTGAAATTCTTAGCCTAGAAAAAAAAAATTAAAGCAAAGTATCTGAATGTTCAACTGAGCCACGAAGCATCTAAGACTTCCATAAAGTAACATACCTTCTTAGTATATTCTAGTTGCAAAACATGCAATTAAATAAGTAAATACATTAACTTGCTGGATAGGTACATTTTCCATAAAGGGTTTAAATGTCAAGAAACACTTATAAATATAAGAATTTTTGTTTGATAATCATTGTTCCATAGCTATTCCTTCTGAAACTACCATGTAACATGAGCAGCTTTCAATTCAAGTTGGTGCTGGTTGCTGAAAATAAAACCATATATTTCATATATAGGAGAATGGGAAAGGGGAAGTCATACATCTAGCTCATCCTGAATTGGTAGCATTTCCTCTTTTTCTTTCCCAGTACCGGAGACTGACTGAACACAGGGGCACTCTACCACTGAGCTACATCCCCAATCCCTTTTGATTTTGAGACAAGGTCTCACTCAATTGACCAGGCTGGTCTCCAATTTGTAATATTCCCCTCTCAGCCTCCTGAGTAGCTGGGATTATAGGTGTGCACCACCACCAGGCTCATTCCTTTCTTGTTTTTTTGTTTTTGTTGCTGTTGCTATTATTTGGGGAGGGTTTTGGTTTTGTTTTTTGCTTTTTGTGTTTTGTTTGGTTTTTTTTGGTGCAGGGGATTAAACCCAGGGGCATTCTATCACTAACCTACATCCCTGGCCCTTTTTATTTATTATTTTGAAACAGGGTCTTACTAAGTTGCTGAGGTTCTCACTAAGTTACTAAGGCTGGCCTCGAACCTGTGAACCTCCCTTCTCAGCCTCCTAAGTACTGGGATTACAGACATGCACCACCACACCCAGCTCATTTCCTTTTTTAAATGAGAGAAAGAAACCACAAAACTACCCTATTTTATTTCCACTAAATAATATTATTTGATTCCTGAAAGCCTATGCTCACCAACCAGACTATAGTTGATAACTATTGAAAATGCAAAGTGGGAAGCAATCTGTGCCTGTGGGGGGCGCTGCAGTGCACCGCTCAGATCCCCTTTCTGGATGGAAGGATTTATGCCCCCTACTACTGGGAACACTGCCCACTTTCACCTCTCTGCAGCCTCTGGGATTCACCTCTGCTGAGGAGAGCTGCTAGGCCCAAGGCCATGCTCCTTCCTGGATAGGTGTTTTGGACAGCATTTTTGCAGCTATAATTTAAAAGACTGACCATGTGACTTAGAGGAAAGAAGATTTATTTTCTTGCAGTTTTGGGCTCAGTCCATGTGAGGCTGGGGACTGTGGATCTCAGGGCATGGTGACAAGAAGTGGAAAGAGGGAGAAAACATGGGCTGTGTTCCTCACATCATGGAGGCCGGAAGCAAGAGAGAGAGCTGGGGGAGGAGGAATCACATATAATCTCCAAGACTGCACCCCCAGGGATCCACCTCCTCCAGCCACACCCTACTGGCCTACCAGGTACCACCCAGGTAAATCCATTACAGTGGATTTATCCACTTCTGGGATTACAACCCTCATGACTCAATTACATCAGCTCCAAACATTAATAAGTGAGCTCTTTAGGGGACATTTTATATCTAACTATAACAGTAGGGTTGCCAGAAAAAAATACAGGACACCCAGTTGAGTTTAAATTTCAGCTCAACAAACTATTGCTGGTATAAGTATATCCCAAATATTACATGGGACACACTTCAACTCAAAAAGTATTCATTGTTGATCTGAGATTCAAATGTCACTGAGCATAGTGTATTTTTATTTGCTAAGTCTAGCCACCTTATTCCCTGGCAGCCTGAAGCCAACGTTGCTCTACAGAGATAGATAAAGGGCTGGCCTGCTCACCTCTATGTGGGAGGACTCTGAAGAGCCATCCACGTTTCAGATGCCCCTTGGCCGTCACCTGAGGTTTTCACTGAGACCGTGTCACAGCCCAATTCCCCCTCCTCTTCCTTTCCTCCCTCATTGTAATTAGTCCCAAAGAGCACTTGTAATAAATTTCCTGCACACCGATCTTCCTCTAGGGTCTGCATCCCTGGAAAGCTAACCTGAGACAGGCCCTAAGAATAGGTAAACAGAGTTTGTGATTTGTTTTATTTTTCATCTTACTTTATTTTATTGGTACTGGGATTGAACTCAGGAGCATTCTACCTCGGAGATTCACCCCAAGCCCTTTTGAGTTTTTATTTCCAAACAAGGTCTCACTAAATTGCTGAGGCTGGCCTCGAACCTGCAATCCTCCTGTCTCAGCCTCCTAAGTACTGAGATAACAGGCATGCACCACCATGCCCAGCTTTTGTTTTCTTTTTTAATAAAAAGGGAGAGGGGGCGTTCATAGAAGGAAAGGACGCTTTCTGAGGGAGGCCTCTGGAAGAAGTTGGTATTTGATGAACAGGCTAGATTTGGACACACACAGGCAGCACTGTGAGGAGCGCTCCGAATCTACACAATGGGATCATCGGATGGTTTGGCTCTAATAGAAGATGAAAGACAAAGAGAAGTCCGAGCTCACCAGAGAGAAAGCATCGGGCCAAGTTGTGAAGAGGATGCACACGCACTACAGTTCACTGCTGCCAAACAGACGCGTTCATCTAGCACACTGTGGGTTATAATTTAGAAGTACGTATCTAGGAAACCCAAACACTTGTTACTCTCTGTGGAGAGAAGAAATTGTGAAGTGAAGGTCTAACAGTTTAACCTCCATTCGCACCAGTGCTCCTTCGAGCTTTCTAGCTCTCTCTCTAAGAGCCCGAGTGGGTGAGTCCCCAGGAGTCTGCCGCCACAGGAACTTCCCAGGAGGTCTTTACTTTAAATACTGGCAGCAGCTGGGCGCAGCGGCGCACATCTGTCATCCCAGTACTTGGGAGGCTGAAACAGGAGGATCTCCGGTTCGAGGCCGGCTTCAGCAACTTACTAAGACCCTGTTTCAAAAGAAAAATAAAATAAAATAGAGCTAGGGATGTAGCTCAGAGGTGGAACACCCCTGGGTTCAATCCCCAGTACCACACACACAAAAAAAAATTATATAATACACACACACACACACACACACACACACGCAGGCACAAATCATGCCTTTAATTTAATGCTTCACAGTAAATTTTTTTTCCTAAAACTGATTCAATTACTTGACTTCCAGGAAGATGTTCCACACAGTTCCTACAGCTTCAGGCACTTGAGGGAGTCCACCGTTCACCCTGAGGGCCTCGTTACCCCAGGGGGCCGTGGCTGGCGCTGCCCTTTGTGAGATCTAGTTCTCTCCTTCCTCTCGGGGCTTATTCTAAGGAGGTCACATCAGACTCTCTTGACTCCAGAATCTCTTTCCCCCTCTAGCTTTCTCCTAGCTAGAAGTTTCTGCTTACATAAGCGGCGGGGCAGGATTACAATTGCAATTGTAGGGCACCTTAACTCTCCATCGCTATTCTAGCCAATCCCAGACTTGCTTGATAGGCATACTGTGCCTGAGGTTAATGTAAATGTCTTTTGTCTCGGTTGCTCTAGCAACACTTAGTATCTAGATTCAAAATTCCCATGTAAAATACCAGGCCAGAAGTTGAAAAAGATATAAAGCACATAGTCGAGTGGTATTACTGCTCCATCACGTAGGCCGTTTTCCCCTGAAGTCATTATTACCTGTCAATTGTCCACACGGGGGCTCACCTCCCACTTTGGGAGCTGCTCCTCCTGTTTGAGGCTGAAGGTTGACATTTCACTAGGGTGAAAATTATCTGGATCAAAATGGAGTCACTTCTGTCAAGCCCTAATAAAAATAATTAAATTAAACTGGTCGTGGTGGCACAGGCTTGTAATCCCAGTATTTGGAAGGCTGAGACAGGAGGATCCCAGGTTTGCTGCCAGCCAGCCTCAGCAACTTAGTGAGACTCCATTTCAAAATAAAATAGAGCTGGGGTATAGCTCTGAGATAGAATGCCCCTGGGTTCAATCCCCAGTACCACACACAATTATAATAATAAAAATAATAATAATAATGATAAAGGTCCACAAGGTTATGAAGGAGGGGATCATATGCACACATGCCTAACAATAACTATCCACAAAATGCTGCCAGAGCCACACCCTGGCACAGGGGCCACCATCACCTGACACAGAAGATGTTTCTACAAGGCCACCCGACCCACAATGGCCTGTCCAACCTTGGGCTGACGCCATCCTGGTTATGGATCGTATAGCCAAGGATTATTGTTTCAGAATAACTTATGTAAGCCTCCTCATTTTGCCTTTAAAAACTTCCCCTTGCCTCAACCTCCTTGAATATGCACATAGATTAATATGGCATGAATAATCCCAATGCAGTACTACCCCTGAATAAATTTATTAATCTCTGGAGAATCGCTCTTCGTTACTTAGTTTGACATGAAATAGAAGAGCGCACGGTTAGGAGAAAACCTGGAGTTTTCATTGTGTCATTCTAAATTCAAATTGTCTATATTAGAAAAAAACTTAATTTTAAAACTCCGGGCTCTAAAAAATAAAAAGAATACAAAAAAGTAAAAAAAAGTAAAAAGAAGAAAAAAAATGAAAGAAAAAAATTTTAAGTCCAGGCTCCATTACTACTCCTCTAAGTTCACATTTCTCCATTTGTTCATCCCTTCCCTCCATTTTTTCTGGTTAAACCAGAAATATTGGTTTAAAAATATTGGTTTTCTATTGTTTCTGTAGTAAATTGCCACAAATTTGGAATTTATTAGCCTAAAGTTTTGAAGGTTAGAAGTCAGACACAAGTCTCGCTGGACTAATTCAAGGTGTCTGCAGGGTTGTGTTCCTGTCTGGAGGCTGTACTTGATAATCTATTTCTTTGCCTCTTCCAGCTCGGAAGCCACCCACCCTCCTTGCTTCAAGGCCCACTTCCTCCATCTTTGAAGCCAGCAGGATAACATCTCTCTGACCCCTTATCCATTATCACATCGCTTTTGGGTCACAGACTAGGAAGGTTCCCCACTTTGGAAAAGGCTTGTGATAAGATTAGGACCACCCAGAGAATCCAGGATGACTTACCCCGGTCAAGATCCTTAACTAATTGCGTCTGCATAATCTCATTTGCCAAGAAAGGTAACATATTCACAGGTTCTAGGGATTGGAGGTGGAGGGGAAGGTATTATTCTATCCTCCACATCTACCCATAACAAAATATTCTTCTTCATCCTGGGGTAAAGCATTCAAAAATATTTGAAGAGCTGAAAAACAAATATGAGTGTATCTGATAAGAAAAAATAAAATTACACTGAGCCACACAAAACATCTCTACATGACTTTCTTCCCTGGGAAAGGTGTTGGTTAGATGACTAGAATATTTTTTCCCCTTACAGAAACCATAAAACTCATCCCCATCATTCTATGTCAGTTAGTGCAATGAGTCAACAATGAATCGGCCTTCCAACAGTGCTTCTATCAGAGCAAAAGCTGTGTATAATTAACAAAGTATATTCATATTTTATAAACATTATAAAATATTGTAATATTTTATATTTGACAGTCACAGTGTTTCTGGACTATGAGCTGAGACCTGTCTTTATCCGAATGCTAGGTAATTGTCTCATCTATAGGAAAAATTCTTCAAAATGCTAAGATAATTCTAATTTCAAACTCTGAGCTATGGAAACAGCTTGTTTCTATATGAAGTAAATTGCTGTCATAACCCTATCAATTCCATATTTATATTCCTCATCAAGTTGAAGGCTTAGAGGTACATCTTTCTTCTATAGCAGAAAGAAATGAAGAATGCCTTCCTCTGTTTATTTACAAAATGTTAAGATAATCTTCCACTTGGGATAACATGAGTCTTGAAAAAATGAATAGCATAGCATTTGGTGGGAAAATAAGCATCTATCTACTTTTCATAATATAAACATATTCTGCTCCAAACCCACTTCCAAACCCTTGCCTTTTTAAAAATTTCTTGAAAAATCTATGCAAATTCTTATTAAGGAGGCAGCTTTTGAAGTTAAATACAACCAAGATTTATTGGTTCTCCATCCTCTGCAAACATTTCTCCATAATGCCCCATTTGATTTTCTAAACGACTTAAGAATACAAACCTTTATGGACACTTTTGACATTTTTAATATAAAGTCGTGAGCAATCGCGTTTAGTCTACCTCGGACATCCTCTCCCCTGGATCTGTCAGTGGCACTCCCACCCCCACCACCGCTTCTTGTGGAACTAACAGGAAGCTAACGTCAGCAATGGAAGTAAGTGAAAATGAGTCTCAGAGAGGTGCCAAGACAAGTAAAGAATCAGAGGAAAGGAGAACAGAGTCAAAGTCACAGAGGAAAGTGCAGGATGTAAATACATCACTCAAAACATCAGTGCCCAGAATAGTGCCTGGCATGTAGTTGGCACTCAATAAATGGTTACTGAAGGATGAAGCTTTTTGTTTTCTATTGAGTATTATTTCACTATAGCCAAGTGCAAAGCCACATAAAGACAGTATGTCCAGAGATTATAGCATCCATGGCAAAGAGGTTGGCAAGATAGGTGACTGGAGACCTGAGTTCTCTGCAACTCGTCACATCTCATACAACTAGGTGTATGATTTGAAGAGAGTGACTTCAGTGTTCTAGGTCTGATTCCTTAGCTGAAAAATGAAGGGTATGGACTATGGTCTGTAAACTTCCTTGAAATGTGAATTCTACAGTTCCTAGGACAGTAGAAGGGATGCAGTTATTGTGACACTGTGTCTTGGCCTTCGCCCAGAGTCAGACTTTGCCCTTCTTCCCTCCCACTTCCTATACCTGTGACATCGCCCCCTATCCTACTGCTGGCTCCAGCCCCATCTTCATTCCTCCCATCTGAAGGTCAGCCAGAGAAGGACCACCCCCATCAGTAAAACCAGCCACAGGTCTATCTGCTTAGGGACATGTAGAAAACCACTCTCCCCTCATCTTTCACTCCCAAAGCATTAGATCCATTTTTTGTCTCATTTTTGTTTTTATTTGTGGATAAAGATTTAGCTTCTTTCTGTTCTGTGAACAGAGAGCTGAACTTTTATCATAGTTTAACCTATGGATCGATGCAACTGTGGGCTATTAATCATCAGAAGACCAAGAGGAGAAATTCATGCTCATCTCAAAGCTGGTCCTGGCAAAATATTCCCCAAAGCATCCCCACTGCCCACAGCGAGTCCTAATAGATGTACACAAAAGGAAGTTCATTCCTCTCATCCCATCTCTTTCACTTAACCCTGGTGTCAAAACAGCAGGTTTCTCACAAACAGAATGAAAATAGTCATATATCATTTATAGGGCCACATTCAAGAAAAAGAAAACATTTATTTAAGCTAGTTTCTGAATATTCAGCCTTAAATAAAAGATAGAAAACCTCCTGAATGTTTTATTATGAGGTCTCCTAAGGATGCCAAAATACACTCAAATCATGTTCAGAAATCTTTCCTAAAATTGATTAACCCAGTTCTTCAATTCCAACATGTCCCTGAGATATGATCAAGTAAACTCATTAGTAAAATACCTTTTTTTTTTTTGATACTGAGGCTTGAACCCAGGGGCATTCTACCTCTGAGCTACACCCCAACCCTTTTTATTTTTTTATTTTAAAACATGGTCTCGCTAAGTTGCTGAGGGTCTCCCTAAATTGATGAGGCTGGCTTCAAACTTGCAATCCTCCTGTCTCAGACTCCCAAATACTGAGATTACAGGTGTGTGCCACCACATCCAGCTAAAACACCATTTTAAATAAAGGATGCTTTTAATGCAAACCAAGGAAGCAAGTGTGTGGGCAATAATCAGGTCGATCATTCTGCCTCATTTTTACTGATCAGTCAGTAACCATTACAAACACTCACTGAATTATAGGACTTCCTTGGGGATAAAAATGTAGGGGAGGAAAACAAGCTCTTATCTTACTCTATGGACATTACTTTTTTAAACAAATTCCAGAAGAAAAGGTTTGAACTCACTAATTTTAAAATCTGCTGAAAAGTTAAAGTAGGGGCAAAACACAACTCTTGAGTCTAGTTTATCAACACAGAATCTAAGTATACAAATATCAGGAGGCCTAAGTCAATAAGGTTGACTTTCTGCAAAATTAGTGATCAACAAATTCTTCCAGAGCTAAAATTGATGAAAGATCATTTGTTCAAGAAAATATCATGGAGCCGGGCGTGGTGGCGCACGCTTGTAATCCCAGTACTTTGGGAGGTGGAGACCGGAGGATCCGGGTTCGCGGCCAGCCTCAGCGCGCATGCGCGTGCGCACGATATCTCTCTCTCTCTCTCTCTCTCTCTCTCTCTCTCTCTCTCTCCCTAGTGAGGCCCTGCGCAACTTCGTGAGACCCAGTTTCAAAAATAAAGCAAAAAAAAAAAAATAGGGCCGGGGGTGTAGCGCGGAGGTAGAACGCCCCTGCGTTCAATCCCCGGTACCGCAAAAAAAAAAAAGAAAATATCATGATAAATGTTAAATAATCATTTTACCAACTTGGTTGTCTCTTGGGTTCTACATTTGCCTGAGCAACAACTTATCTCTCTCTCTTTTCTACACAAAAGTTTGTACTAGGCCATGATACTGAAGCCTTCTATGATGCAGTGACTTTCCAAAAAGATTGTAGAATTCAAATCAGTGGTCCACAGATCCTGGAACTTTGTCTCCTTGAGCAAAACAAATGTCAGATCTTGACATCAACTAGTTTTTTATTCTATCAAAAGATCTCTTTTAGATCCTCATATTTTAAGGAGAATAACTAGTTGAGAGAATTAAATAAATTTTGTCTCATTGGATAATGACGGACATTTTTCATCAAGTGACAATGTATTGAACCTTGCATAAGTCAAAACAATGACAAGAAATGAAAACCAATTTACAGAATAAACCAATGGGAGAGGGAAAGTTTAGGAAGTAATATATCAAATTAATATTTAGAATCTATACATGTCTCATAGGACATGTGTCAACAAACACATGAGATATTTTCCTATATCAAATTTCAGTTTACATTTGATTTTATTGCAGAAGGATGAAAAGAAGCCTGTGCAGTGTCTCAGGCCTGTAATCCCAGTACTTGGGAGACTCAGACAGGAGGATCACAGGTTTGAGGCCAGCCTCAGAAACTTAGTGAGACCCTGTTTTAAAATAAAATATGGCCGGGCGTGGTGGCACACGCTTGTAATCCCAGTACTTTGGGAGGCGGAGACCAGAGGATCCGGGTTCGCGGCCAGCCTCAGCTCACGCACGCGCATGCGCACGCTTTCTCTCTTTCTCTCCCTGTCTCTCTCTCTCTCTCTCTCTACTTAGTGAGGCCCTCCGCAACTTCGTGAGACCCGGTCTCAAAATAAAAAGTAAAAAAAAATAGGGCCGGGGGCGTAGCGTGGAGGTAGAACGCCCCTGCGTTCAGTCCCCAGTACCGCAAAAAAAAATAATAATAATAAAATAAAATAAAATAAAATATGGCTGGGGGTGTATCTTGGAGATAGAATGCCCCTGGATCTAATAACAAGTACCAAAAAAAGAAAAAATAAAGAACGGAAAGGGACGGGAAAGTCTTAGTATCTTGAACACAGCATCCAAATATAAAATGACTTCAAATTGATGGAAAACAAAAACACAATTAACTTCATCAGATTCCTTTATTTTTGTCCTAAAACAAAACTGAAAAGTGTCAAATAGCAATGGAATTAGATGAGGATGACTCAGGGTTGAAAAGGGGGTGGGTTAGTCAGTTTTTCATCGCAGTGACAAAATACCTGACATAAACAACTTAAAAGGAGGAACATTTTATTTTGGCTTGTGGTTTCAGAGGTTCGGTCCATGGTGGGCTGGCTCCATCGCTCTGGGCCTGAGGGAAAGCAGAACGTCATGGCGGAAGGGCGTGGTGCAGGAAAGCTGCTCAGCTCATGGTGGCAGGAAGCAGTGGAAAAGAAAGGAAAGGTGTGGAGACAAGATATGTGCTTTTAGGGTGCACACCCAGTGACCTGCCCCCTCCAGCCAGGCTCTACCTATAGTTTCCACCACCTCCCCATAATGCCATCGAATTATGAGTCCATCCATGGATGAACCCACTAGGGAGGTCAGAGCCTTCAGGATCCAGTCATTTCCTAGAAGCTCTACCTCTGAACATGGCAAGCCTTCAACATGGGGGGCCTTTGGAGGACATTCAAGATCCAAACTATTACAGGGGGTCAGGTCAAGGTGGGGAAGGAATAGGAGAGGGAAATACTGAGAAGAAGCCAGAAAGTGTTATGGGCACAGTGAATGTTAAGAACCATGAGGAAGATGGATATTAAAAATTAGCTCTCCCAAAAATTTTCCTGGGACTGATTCCATAAGGAAGACATCCATCTTCCTTCTGCTCCACCCCCACCTGCCTCCCTTCATAAAGCACTTGGGAAGTGTTTCCCAGTAGTACTTTTGTAAGGAATAGGAGACTGTCACTTATCAAACTCTATTCTCAAAGTTAAAATTTAGTTGCATTTGGTTTTGCTTCCATTTATTTTAGCTGCATTATAATTGGTCCAGTTTTTTTCACATATAATGAGGAAGGAGGAACACAACCATCAAATATATACTTCTAGCCGGGCGTGGTGGCGCACGCTTGTAATCCCAGTACTTTGGGAGGCAGAGACCGGAGGATCCGGGTTCGCGGCCAGCCTCAGCTCTCTCTCTCTCTCTCTCTCTCTCTCTCTCTCTCTCTCTCTACTTAGTGAGGCCCTCCGCAACTTCGTGAGACCCGGTTTCAAAATAAAGTATAAAAAATAGGGCCGGGGGTGTAGCGCGGAGGTAGAACGCCCCTGGGTTCAATCCCCGGTACTGCCAAAAAACAAACAAATATATACTTCTTGCTCCTTCTTAATCCTGGAGTGTGGCCATATCATACAGCTTCCTAAAGTAAGTAGACTTTGAACCTAGCAAAACTAGCCACAGGACAGGTCTCCTTTCCCCTTAATCCCACCATTTTCAGAAATGACAGACACAAGCACAATTTTTGCTCTCAGCAGGATGACACATTACTAGATTTTAGATGTTAGGAAATCAGTGTACCTACAAACAATTTGCATCAAAAAGAGATTCTGAATAGGTAGTCCCTTTGAGAAACTGTCCTCAAGGAATGACCCCCAACATTGACACCTGCTCTTCCTTGCAAACATATAGGATCCCATGTGGATTCTCACTTCAGTGCTCTTAGTGACCCAACACTAGTTTCTGCCTGAAGAATCTGTTTGGTCCAGCTTGGGTCATGGTGTATCTCTAGATATATCTGAAGCAACCCAGATGAGCCCTCTTGCCTTTCTCAGAGTTGTTGTGAGCTGAAAGTGATCAGGTAGTAGATGTTTGCCCCAGTCCTTGGGATTTTTCAGTGCAGATAGTTATAGTTTTTCTAGTCCTGATTCCTACCTGAAAGCCTCTATGATGTGGCTGCTCTAGTCTTGATTCCCCAAACACTGCAGTATTGGTCATGAAATGACAAACCAGAAAACCAACCTATAGCTACAGCTTTTCCTCAATAAGAGATTGCCAATGAGTTAATGAAAAAGGATTTCATTAAAAATTATTCTTCACATATACAAAGCACTTGCTAGTCCATAAGTCACTTTCATAGGTTATGTGATAGAATCCTTATGACAACTTTAGGAAATGAGAAAGATAATTCAATCTCCATTTTCAAAGCAAACAGACTCAGAAAAGGTAAATGAGTTATATGCAGAGACTGGATTAATACATAATAGAGCCAGAATTTAAACCCAGTTTAGGACTCCATGCTCTGTGGTTGAGTATGCTTTCCAAGGTGCCTCTCAGATCAGATGTGAAGAAAGCCAAGTCTGGAAGTGCTATGCAGAATCCCAGGCCTGGCCCTGGACCTACAGAATCAGAATCTCCGGGTATGTAGCCTAGATGTGTGTACTTATTAAAAAACACTAACACGCTGTTGATGGAAACCTAAGATTGTGAACCACTTTTCTTGAGGACAGTCAACTCTGTATTTCGTATTATTTACTTACTACAGATGCTAATCTTATAAATAAGGATATCATTTTATTTCAAGTTATTCATAGCTCATGTGGTTTTCAGGGGATGTTTATCTGCTCTAGTAAATAAGACTATTCTTATAATTTTTTTCCATGTAGAACTGTAAAATTAGTGAAGCAAGAGGGTAAATTCATCTACTTCTTTAGCAATATCTCTGCTAAGTCCTTACCACACTACATTGTAATTAGATGTCTGTCTGTCTCCCCTAAAAGACATATGGCTCTTGCTCATCACAGTATCCTGACATGTGGCAATCATTTCATATATTTTTGTTGAATGAATGAATGTGATCAATGCAAAGTTCTATATATTGAGGGATACAATTGTGCCTAAAATATGTCCTTCACAGTCTGGAGCTCACAGCTTCATAGAGGAATAAAACATACGTACCTACAGACATAAATGACTGTCATATTAAGTGTTATAGGAATCCCAAGATGGACTGGCTATCTTTCAGGGGAGCATTCATGGAAGGATTCACAGAAAAGGTGCATGTCACTAGCTGGTGGCAGCAGAGGACATTCCTTTCAAGCAGGAAAAACCCCACAGGAGTAAAGGAAAACTGGGGAAACACAAAGAGACAAGTTGCTTAAAGAGATGATTAGGAACTGGATGGAAAATAAGGGTTGATGTGAAAGAGACGGTTAGCTAGTTTCTAACAGTCTTCCCCTTCTTCCTTAGTAATGGAGCCCTGGATTTAGCTAATCCCCTTACAGCCTCACTCAGGACCCCTTCCCATCCTTTCTGGATATTAGGTGTATCCATAGAATTATGTCTGGTCAGTCAGGAGTGGTGGTGCACGCCTTTAATCCCAGTACTTGGAAGGCTGAGATAGGAGGATTACAGGTTCAAGACCAGCCTCAGCAATTTAGCAAGACTCTCAACAACCTAGTGAAACCCTGTTTCAAAACAAAAAATAAAAAGGCTGGGTGTGTAGTTTGGAGATAGAATGCTCCTGGGTTCAATCCCCAGTACCACACAAAAAAAATAATAATAATAAAGATTATTTAATTATGTCTGGCCAATGGGATACTATCTGAAGTGTCATGTGGAACTTCTGACAAGAATCTGTATCCAGCAAGGGGCACTTCCTTCTCGTCTTCCCTTATGTGTGTAGGACTTGTTTGTGTGGACTGAATTCTCAGTGTCATATTGGACCATGAGAATAAAAGACACAACTTAAAGATGGTGAGAGCCAGGCGTGGCATCACATGCCTATAATCCCAGTATTTGGGAGGCTGAGACAGGAGGATCCCAGGTTCCAGGCCAGTCCCAGCAACGTAACGAGACTCTATTTCAAAACAAAAAGTAAAAAGGACTGGGGGTATAGCTCAAAAGTAAAATCCCCCTGGGTTCAATCCCCTGTGCCACGAAAAAATTAAAAAGATAAATAAGTAAATATAGTGAAAGCTAGAAGCAGCCCTGGTCCCTGAGGACTTCCTAGAGCCACACACCAGTCCTGAGCTGCCTGCTTCTTTTCTTATTGTACAGGAGAAAAAGAAAACTGATTTCTATATAGTTCAAGACTCTGTCATACTGAGTTTTAATGTTATGCGAAGCCAAACCTAATACTAATTGGTACATTTTTTAAATAAGTAACACACACACACACACACACACACACACCCCAAAAAAAATGCCCTCATTCCCTTAACTTGTTCAGTCAACTTTTCCTCTCCTTACTCTCTTGACTTTCCTGAGCCCAGATGACACAGCTCTGCTCTACTTAAGTAATGTTTACCACCAACACAGCCCCTGAGAAATCATCTTCAATAGCATCATCGAAAGCAATTTTCCAGCATCTGATTTTGGTGTAAATCATTAAGATTCTTGCTTTGGCATGCCGCAATTACAGCTAGGCAGGGCTGAGGCACGGAATTAATCAAGACATAGTAACCAGGTCAGCTTCAAAGGACTATTAACTCCAGGAGGCGATGGGGAGGGGTAATACTGAACTTAAATGACCTAAGAGCAGCCTACTGCTAAGCAGGTGTAGTAAACACCTAAAGAATGTGACCCCGAATTAAAGGGGGCAATTGTGCAGCACGATGAGATCCTTATATGGATTTGCTCAGCAACATCTGCAGTCTTCTGAGTAAGTGCAGGGGAGATGGTTGTGGGGTCAGAGCTCCGTGAAGTCTTAAAAAAAAAAAAAAAGAACGTGAGGCACACATGGTGGATGATGGACATGGGTGGTGGTGGCAAAGGACAGGAGCCGCCTGGTGACAGCAGTTACCCCATAGGTGATAAGATTAGCAGATCCCGCCTGATTGATCATCAGCTCCCTCCTTCCTGGGGGCTCCGATGGCCCCGGAAGTTATGCCAACATTTTCCACTGACTCTCTTTGAAAGTCTCTTGAAAATTAGGGGTGATAGGACAGAAAGGAAGACAACACTGGCTCCTACAGACAGCAATCCAGTTAAACACCCCAACCCTGCTAAAAGCTGAAGTCCGGCCTCCTCTTCTCATTGGTCTCTTCCTCACTACCCCCAGAATAAAAAAATAAAAGGGGCTAGAGATGTGGCTGAAGGTACACCCAGGGGTTCAATTCCCAGTAACACACACTCACACTCCAAGAAACAAGGCCCATACATTTAGTACAGTCAAAAAGCATTTGTGCATATATCTTTTGATCTTAATAACAACTCAAATGACAAAACTGGGCCCCAAAGGTTATTTAATTCACAACCTTTATTGAGAGCATTTTTTTTTTTTTTTGCAAGGCACTGTTCAAGGTGCTGGCGGACATGGATATGTTTGCTGAGGGAAGGTAAGAAGGGAGGAAAAAAAGAGATGAAAAACTGCATGATAACGACAGAAGCCAGAGGGCCGGGCACACTCTGGAAAGAGTGGCCTGGTACGGACAAGTATGGACAACCTAAAGAAGGACAAGATCAGCCAAGCGTGGTAGCACACACCTGTAATCCCGGTACTTGGGAGGCTGAGACAGGAGGATCACAGGTTTGAGGCCAGCCTCAGAAATTTAGTGAGGCTCTCAGCAACTTAGCAAGACCCTGTTTCCAAATAAAAAATAAAATAGGGCTGGGGGTGTAACTTGAAGGTAGAATGCCCCTGGGTTCAATCACCAGCACCACAAGGAAAAAAAAAAAGGAGAAGATCAGGGTGGAGGGATGGGTGAGGGCCACACTGTGGAAGGCCTTGAACGCCAAGCCGAGAAGTTGTGTTTTCATTCATTGAGAAGTCAATTAAAACATCCCTGCAGGCGAACTGCCCACCTTCTAAAGTGGCTTTATGAAAACCAATCTGATAGTAATGGATACGTTGTCTGCAAGAAGAAAAACCTGAGTCTGGGGAAAAGTTTGTGAAATGATATACATGATTTTCTCTCTCACATTCACTCACACAAAGCCTCAATTGTTTAGAACCAATGCTATTCCTAAACGGAGGCTTCCTTGCCTTTTGGGTTTTAATCCTGCAGGCTCTGCTCCTACGTGGCTGCCTGTGCAGAAAGCCCGACTCTGTTGGAGGAAGCTGTGTGCACAGCACTTAAGGGACCCCACTGCTTCTCCAGCAGCTGCCCAGTGTCACCACAAAACAAATATGTGTGACTGTTGACAGAAAGCAATAACCCTTCCTACAGCTGCTGAATAAATTGCCTATTAGCAGTCCCACACCATAATTCATGTCAGATCATGTAGATTCGGCCCTTCTAAATGACTGGAAAAATCTTATCATTAAGCGAAGTTTTATATCAAATCCCTAAGTATGTTCTTGTTATTTCCTGAAGCTATTCCTCCCTCTAGCTGATTCCTGAACTTTCTGAGAGCTGGCAGAATCGAAGATAAGCAAAAAGTTCATCCTTTCTGCACACCGTTCCTCTGGGGAAGGGCCTCTCGGGTCCTTGGGATCTATATTTTAGAACCACAATTTAAATGCAGATTTTTAACTCCCATGTTGAGCAGCCAAGAAGGAGCTTCTGACTTGATTAAAATGCTGATGCATAAATTTTATACTTAACACTCTTCTTCTATAGCATGAACCCAGCTAAGTGGGAAGGGAGAGAGAAGAGGGTTTTAATGAACTTTCAAGTCATGCATGAGGTCGCCAAGAAGTTTATTTTCGTACATCAGTTGCCTTAAGTCTTAAAGGAACAGAGTTCTGCCTTTTTAACCATATCTCTTACTGGTATAGGCATCTAAACTGAGGGGACATTTGACTACTTGGTCCTGTGTCAGTAGAGGAGGCAGAACAGCTGGGAGAGAGGAGATGAAATGTGGGACTTGTGTTTCAGGTGCCCGGGAAGTCTTCCCACTCAAGAAGACCTCTAAGCATCTTGATCCTCAGTTTTATCGTTTATAGGAGCAAGGATTGATCCCATGATGAAATAAGCTGAAACCACACCTCGCCTGACACACAGACGTCATATGACAGACAGTCGTGCCTCCCTCCCCCCGCACTGAGAACATCTGGTCCGCAGTTTACTTGGTGAACTCGTACGTATCACTCCACCATCTGATCCTCCACCAATTTCCTAGCTTATAAGAATTAGGAAGATTAGATTAAATAATCAAATCTAGGCACCTTCTATTGCTCAAAACGATGGCGCTCTGATCCTCCTCTAAGCGCCATAGCCACTGGACCACTGCGGGTACAAACACTAAGTGGTAGGCAAACTGTGACAGGTGGCTGGGCGTGCAAGAAAAGATGTCGAGAGCAAATGTGGAAGAAGTACAAAGGCTCTAGAGAGGAGAGAACACGCGGAAATGAGCTCTTCCTCTCTTTCCTTTTCCTGGCTACACATAGACCTCACTTCAAGGAACAGAAAGATAAAGATGGGGGTGAGGGATGAGGATGTGGGGAGAGCAATAAATAGAAAAGGCCAAGGAGGAAACTAGGAGATGCACTATATAAAACAGAAGATGTAAAAAATACCATATTAGAAGCAAAAGACCCGCTTAGTGGCAATTCCCAAAGACCCGCATCTTCTCTTTCTCGCTTACAAACATAAATGCAACCTTAGGATTTGAGTATAAATATAGTGAGACCTTCGGGTCTCACTAAGTTGCCGAGGGTTGGCCTCGAACCTGTGGTCCTCCTATCTCAGCCTCCCAAGTAATGGGATTACGGCATGTGTCACTACACCCAGATGACAAATATATATATATATATATTTTTTTTTTTTTTTTTGCGGTACCAGGGATTGAACCCAGGGGCGTTCTACTTCCGCGCTACACCCCCGGCCCTATTTTTTATACTTTATTTTGAAACCGGGTCTCATGAAGTTGTGGAGGGCCTCACTAAGTAGAGAGAGAGAGAGAGATAGAGAGAGAGAGAGAGAGCTGAGGCTGGCCGCGAACCCGGATCCTCCGGTCTCTGCCTCCCAAAGTACTGGGATTACAAGCGTGCACCACCACGCCCGGCTGACAAATATATTTTAATGTAGTAAAGTAGGGAAAGATTATTGATATGGTTTCACATTCCATATTGCAAGTAACTTTTAAGGAACTACAACTTGGAAAGTTTTGGTCTAGTATCAAAAAAAGTATCCACAACTATATATGGAAAAACTCTTTATATACTCCTCTCTTTTCCAACTACATATCAGCCTAAGGCTAGGGTTTTTTTCATATATGTTAACCAAACCAACACAACTCAACAGATTGAATACAGCAGCATATGCAAGAATTCAGGTAGCTTCTGCTACACCAGACATTCAAGAGGATTGCAAAAAATATAAAACAATGCCACTTTTCTCACAATTTTTGGAAAATAATGTCTCATTAAAAGTATTATTTGTGTCAACATGTATTAAAATTATCTATCAAGGAAGGAATCATTTCTATTGACCTTATGTACATATGTGAGAATACCAATGCCAATCTCAATATCCTATATGGGGAAGGGGGAAATGGGGAGGGAGCCGGGGGAGAGCCCACCAAGTGCTGTGTGCATGTGTGTCACTGTCACTGTGAACTGCATTATGATGTGACACTATAATGCACCAATAAAAGTATTCTAAAAAGAAATGATTACCCTAAATTAATGAACAAAAATGACTATAATTTCTCAGTAATCATTTCTAATTCGATAACTATCAATAGACATAAACCATATTAGCAAAATCTCTTGGGGTCCTCAATAATTTTTAAGTGTAAAGGATCCTAACACCAAAAAGTCTGAGGACCACAACACTATGAGATCATGAATCCCAGGGGCTATATAACCGAAAAGTCAAAGAATTCTTCCTACCTACTCCTGCCTCAGTTCCCCTTTCAAATATACTAGTTCTCTGCTAGACTGGAAGACCAGCGTATACCCCAGACTGCTTGGCTAAGTCCTGAGAACTCTTGCTCCGCTCTCTAGTCTCTTTCCAGAGGGGCTCAATTCAATTTCCCACTCTAATGGAGGATGTGGTAAAGCAACTTCATCAGCAGGGAACAGTTGTCTAAAATGAATGTTTTCCTGACGTATGTATTTCTATTTTAATTCATTTTAGAGAGTTGGCCTTCCTGCCCTGTTTGTGAGAGCAAAATTAAGCTCAGAATAATTTAACTTTTCAATATTTTATGCCTTTGCTCAGTTTAAGTTATTAAAATTTGCACAGATAATTTTTACTTATGAAATTTTTTTTAATTTAAGATGTCATTAAGTTTTGTCAAACAGTCAGAGCAGCCATAATTGCCTAGAAATTAATAAGATACTTTTAAAAGGAAAATGGTTTTTAAAAATCAGTTGTGGTTTTGTTTCAATTGTTAGGATGAGTTTTTTTCCTTATTATAAGGAAAACAAAAGGCCAACTAAGAAACAATCAAAAGGGAATAAAAACACTTATAATAAGAAAAGAATGAAAAACATTTGTAATAAAACTCTCAGAGTAATCCTATGTTAATTCTTTGGTGGTAGCTCCCTTCACTAGATGCTAAGTGCACAAATATATTATTTTTATATGGTTTCATTCCATGCATATTATTTTACCTTCTTTTTTTCATCTAGTAGGATAGCATAGATATTAAGCCCCACATGGTCTACAAACTCCTGCATGGCCTGCCCACCTCTCCACCATAATATCATATCACTCTGCCTCTTATGATTAGACTCCAGACATACTTGCCTCCTTTCTGGTTGTCCAGCTTGTCAGTTTTCTTGCCTCAGAACCTTTGCACTTATTTGTTACTTCTGCCAAAAACAACATCCCCCTACTCTTTTCAGGGCTGGGTCCTTTGCCTCCTACAGTCCTTGGCTCAAACATCATTTTCTCGGGGATACCGCCCTAAGCACCTAATCTAAAATAATGTTCCCCCCAACCCTCACTTAAAATTCTATTATATTATTCCTTCCTTTCCTTTTTTTCTCTTCTCTTCTCTTCTCCCCTCTTCTTTTCTTCTCTCCTTCCTTCCTTCCTTCCTTCCTTCCTTCCTTCTTTCCTTCCTTCCTTGATCATATCTGCCTGCCTACCACCAACATCAAGAACACAAGCTCCATAAAAGTAAGGGCCCTGTTTGCTGCTATGTCTTTGGAGCCTCAGTCATGCTTGACACATAGTAGGTCCTCGACAGGTGTTTGTGGGTGAGCGAGTGAATGGATGGATGGATTCATCATGTCATGCCAATATATTTCTGCAAAACACCATTTTAATGACTCCCAGTATATTCCATCTTATAGGTGAAATAAACTACTTAACATATTCCATTAGAACAGGTCAGGCAAGAAAGAAAGAAACTGAAGTAGAAATAAAATGGCAAAAGGTAGAAAACTATAAAACGCACAAATGTGCATTAAAAAGTTTCTAAATTCACCACATAATTCATCGAACTTATTTTACCAACGGGTTGTGTTGTCTAGTCTAATTTCCTCCCAGATTGTAAAACTGCTCTTGGAATACGCAAAATGGGATTTTACTCAGTCACAAAGAACAAAATTATGTCATTTTCAGGGAAATGGATGGAACTAGAGAATATTATGCTGAGTGAGATCAGCCAGTCTCAAAAAGTAAAGGGTCCTGTGTTTTCTCTCAAGCGGAAGCTAGAGAGAAAATGGGAAGCAAAGAGGACTTCAACCAGGCTACTTTTGACGTGAAGTTTAGAACTCCCAAAGCAATCACTGGGGATATGGATGAAGAGGAAGCACGGGATCCCGAGCTACACTCTGTCACTGGCCTGGACAACTGCCAGCGAGTCTTCACTGCCACTTTCCACCAGGCCCTTCATCAGGCCACTGGTGCCTGCTTGCCCTGCCCAGTGTGTTCTGTGGAGTCTATCCTCCACACCTGCTCCAGAGCCCAAAAGAAATTTGAGAGAAACTCCTTCCTTTCCACCTGGTGACAGCTATTCAGAAACCATGGGGGAAGAGTCTGTCCCCCGATGCTTTCTTCTGAACCTCAGCAGCTGGTCATACACCCAAAGGGCTCCCTGCCCCACCTGGTGGCACAAAGCACTCAGGCTGAGATACAGGGCCAAGCAAGGTCATATCACGGATAGGATTAATGCCCACGTGGTAGGCACCAACACCCAGTTCCTAAGCGTGCAACCTGTGACAAGCCTGTCCATCACGGCACCAACCAGGTAGGCTTGCTTGAAGCCTTTGGTCTGGTTAAGAAATTAGCTGGATGCCTCTGCAGGGCACCAAGAGTCCTGAGTTCTTACTGGGTTGGTGAAAATTTCACGTAACAAATTCTTCAAAGGTGAAGAAATCCATTCTATAAAGCTGTCAGAAGAAATCCTGACCCCCATGGATCACAGACCAACTCCGAAGCGCAGGGAGATGCGTGGGCTGGCACAGGGTCACAGCCTCGAGAAGAACTGTGAGTGTCAGCACACCATCGGTGCTTCTGGCCACACAGCCTGGAGAAGGTCCAGTACTCTCCAGCTCCACCATTACCACCAATGTATGTATGTAAAATTCAGACCTAATAAACAATTGAGAACCAAAGAAAAAAGCTGCCCGGCCTCCCCTGTACCCAGGTCTCCCAGTCTCTATCCCAGGCACCCAGGCTTGCTGGAAAGCCCTGTGTCCCTTATACAGCACCTGCCATCTCCCAGGGAATCCCCCAGCACCACCCGACCTTAAGCACAATGTCATTACCATCAACCTTGTGGATAAGGGGTAACACAGAGGCTCGAAGAACCACGATAGGAGCGCTCTAGAAGCCAGCCTTCCACCTGCTATACTCGGCTGCTTCTGCCTGGGAGCCCTCTCCTGTTGAGGGATGAGCTGTATGTTTGTTTGTTTTTTATTTTATTTTTTTTTATTTTTTTTTTTTTTTGCAGTACCGGGGATTGAACCCAGGGGCGTTCTACCTCCGCGCCACACCCCCGGCCCTATTTTTTTTTATACTTTATTTTGAAACCGGGTCTCACGAAGTTGCGGAGGGCCTCACTAGGTAGAGAGAGAGACAGAGAGACAGAGAGACAGAGAGACAGAGAGACAGAGAGAGAAAGATCTGAGGCTGGCCACAAACCCGGATCCTCCGGTCTCTGCCTCCCAAAGTACTGGGATTACAAGCGTGCGCCACCACGCCCAGCACGAGCTGTATGTTTAACCCAGAGCTGGTTCTTGGGTTGGGATTTAAACCATCTTCTCCCCAAGAGTTGAAAAGACCTCTTGCCATTCTTTTTTTTAATAATTTTTATTGGTGCATTGCAATCATACATCTCAATGGGTTTCAGGGAGATAGAAGTATGCATGCACACATCAGTCATTGCTTGAAACTAAGATTTTTCCTTCTAGTTTTGCCACGAAACTCAATTCTGAAGGCAACTTGATTTTTTAATTCATTCTTCACCTCATTTGACCTGCAATTAAGGTGTCTCCTGGTTCCATTTTTCTCAGTAACATGACTAACCAAGGATGTCCTGCAAATGAAGAAGAGCTGAAAGAGGGCTGTTTTAATAGCGTCCCCTGTTGGTCTCCCCGCAGGCTTTGGAGGCTCCACCGCACTGTTCGCAATCACAAAAACCCAGAAGAGATTCTTCCCTGGAGTTCTCACCCACGCATCTAGTGCCTG
This sequence comes from Glis glis, assembly GCA_004027185.1. NCBI lineage: Eukaryota > Metazoa > Chordata > Mammalia > Rodentia > Gliridae > Glis > Glis glis. Next base: position 58,988 of record PVJS01000847.1, on the reverse strand, counting down.
CTGCTTTCAATCTCTCTGGTTTTTAACCTGCGGATTCTCCTAAACTTCTTGGGAGACGTGTAATGATATTTAATTTTAATTCTATGGCTACAATGGATTTTGCTGATTAGAAACCGGAGGCTTCTTGATGCAGTACCTTAATCCTCTTTAAAAACAGCTCCTAGGGCTCTCTGCAGCTGTAAATTATAAAAAACTAAAGCGGGATTAAAAAATACACATGCACTATGCATAATTATTTAAAAGGGCAACATATCAGGTTGAAACAGTAATGCAAAGACATCTCTGGGATAAACGAGGCATTAGTAGTCTAAGTCTTGATTATTGGTTACTCCTCTAGGATTTTCTCATAGAGTAACAAGACAAATCACTTCAAGGAGAAAAATTAACCCCTGCCTATCTCTTCTTGGATCTGGAGAAAGACATAAATAATAAACATGATGAACCCCACTATCCCCACCTATTCCCATGACTTCTCTGTTACTTGCTCCAGTAGAACTTTGTCTTCTCTTTTAGATACTTACTTAAATTTATAATTACTTATGCAATTATTTGCCACTAGACTCTATGTTCTGTGATGACAGACCTGTGTCTATTTTTATCACAATTATACTAGTAGCATAGAGTGAGCAAGTATCTAGTTTTCATGGCACTGTCCCAGTTTGGGCACTAAAAGTTCTGCATCTGGAGAAACCTCCTCAGTCTCAGGCAAACTGGGACCATTGGTCCCTTTACCCTTATGTTTAGTTCCAGGCACAGTTTTTTAATAGAGAACATCAATAAGAAGTAGCATACACCATTCCTAAACAAAACAGCATGTATGACAGACAGAACAGTACAGTGGTTAAGAGCATGATTGTGGAACTGGATAGCCTGGGTTCAAATCCCAGCTCTGCCACTTACCAACTATGTGGCCTTGGATTGCTTAACTGCTCTGTATCTCAGTCTCTGCATGCACAGAATGGAAAATTAACCATACCAACCACAGAGGGTGGTTTGAAGAATCAAGTCAGTTAATATATGTAAGGCACTGAGAACAGTGCCCAGCACGTGTTGTTAAAATTATGATAACATCTAACTTGGCCCATGGTAGAGGTTAAATGTCCTATAGTCCTAGTACTTGGAAGGCTGAGACAGAGGGATCGCAGGTTCGATGCCAGTCTCAGCAACTTAGTAAGACCCTGTTTTAAAATAAAAAAATGAAAAAGGGCTGGGGTTATAGCATAGTAGTAGAACACTCTTGGGTTCAATACCTAGTACCAATGACAAAAATAATAACAATAATTGTGAACTAAGAGACATTGTTCTTTTTTTTTTTTTGTAGTACTGGGGATTGAACCCAGGAGCATTCTACCTCTGAGCTATACCCCCAGCCCTATTTTTTATTCTTTATTTTGAAACAGGGTCTCACTAAGTTGCGGAGGTCCTCACTAAATAGCTGAGGCTGGCCGTGAACCTGGATCCTCCAGTCTCAGCCTCCCAAGTACTGGGATTATAAGCGTGCACCACCACGCCCGGCTGAGACATTGTTCTTCAACTTCTCTCTTTTTCCTAGGCTTGTCATAAACCAGATCAAGCACCTCCTCCCGGGTAGGATCTAGCAAACTCGGCCCCTACAGTCAGGCTTTCTGTTCTTCCTCTCCGTTAGGGCCCCTGCACTCTCTGGTCTCCTCCTTTCTTTGCTCATTAACATGCATTTTGCATCCACCACTGCCTTTGCCCTGTTACAGAACCGAGTCGCTGGCTGCTGAAGAATCCATTTGTGCTGAAATGCCTCCTCCCAACCCTAGTTCACCTCCCACACCCAGGGATTTAATTTTCAAAGGGAACTCCCAGAAACTTTGCATCTTTTCATCTAGGGGAACTAATCTCTAATGGTGGGGATTTGAGGCTGTGTGGGAGGGAGGAGAGAATCCGCGAGCAGGGTCGTTTCAATGGCATCTCACAAATCCCTAGGCGGACAACTGCCAGCTACATGGAGAATGTGCTTCGCAGGATGCTCCTTCCGTGGGTTCTTGTGCTGAGATACATGGTCATCACCGATTGCCTAATAGGTCCTGATGCTCGTTGTATTGAAAGCTGTTACCAGATGAAGACGTATCTCCCACCCTCGAGCTGAAGAGCAAGGAAAACAAGTTCAAAGCGATAGTTAGGAGAGAACAGAAATGATCACCCCACCACCCGTTCGTTGGGTGGATTTCTGGAGGAGGACAAGCGCTCAAGAGAGGCGGTTGAAAGTGAAGCTCAGGATGAGTGATGACACTTCCATTTGGCCTCCAACTTTACCTAGAGAAGGAGTCTTAGAAATGCCCAGCCGGACACAAATTGTGAAGTGAGCGGAAATTAATTTATCATTTCCCCTTCATTGCTAATTCTCTGTCTTAATAGCCTGAATTCAGGCACTCAGTGCCAGCCAAACCCACTCAAATGACTTTCCTGTCTTTCTTTATCATACCCATACTTCCAACTCCCCTCTCTCATCAAAACTTACCTGTCCCACGTCTCATTCCTTCAGAATCTCATTCTACAGAAAATCTAACAAAATAACTTGTGCTAAGAGATGGATATTGGGTAACATGGAACCCCTTTTATTTTTTCTTTAGTGACTTAACCAGAAGGCAAATTTAAGCATAATAAAAGGCATAGAGGGGAAATATTTTTATGTGTTAACTTTTAAATATTTGTATTATTCTTTTTTAATATGCTTTTATTGGTGCATTATAGTCTCACATCATGAGAGGAAATATTTAATGATGAGTGTTTATGTCATACCCTAAAAACATACCCTAGAGTTTTCCACTGATAATCAGATAAGACAGGATTTAATGTCGACATTACTTAGCCTTTCCATGGCAGGGTTTTTACAAAACACTCTTTCATTTTGTATTTGATCACTACTCAAAAATAAGCTATCTTTATTTCCAGATTTTAATTTTTATAAAAAAGAAGAAAAGTGTGTAGAAGCCCAAGGTGACACTTGGTAACCTCCCCCACCCTTTCAATAGTTCTTATTTAAAAACTGATACAAACAATAATGGCCCTGGGAACTCTGGGGACAAGAGTCCTCCTCCTTTCTTAATAAATGTGGACAAGTTCTCCCCAAGAATCTTTAGCACACACTACTGACAACAAAGTTTAATGAATAAGGAATTATGCAGAAGCTCTCAAGTTCAGGGTTTACAAGAACCTGGACAGTATCATTGGTTAACACACCCCCAGCCAGTAACCAACAAGCTTTATTCAGAAAATGCCTTCTGGTGTACAACACAGTTACTTGGGTTGTAAGATAAGCTCCTATTCTTTCATTCAGTTTTCCAGAAGTATGGAGAACCGAGGTGTGTCATCTGGTTCAGACCAGTACAGTGAATCCTTCATAGATAATGTCAGCCAGGAAGCTACCAATCATTCCTGCAACAAAATATCTCCTTTTCCAACTGTTGCAGAAGCTGAAATGTTTATTCATCCCTTTCAGCCAAGGCTGAATTTCTCCAAAAATTCCCTGAAAGTACCCCAGAAGTAGTGATGCATTAACCCAATATCTATCATTGACATCTTTCCTTGCTATGAGTACAGAGGATGAAATGAAAGGAAGAGCATAGTATTCCGATGCAGAGAATTTAGTGCATAAATGTTTAAATAAAGTAGTAAGCCGGGCATGGTGGCGCACGCTTGTTATCCCAGTACTTGGGAGGCTGAGACCGGAGGATCCGGGTTTGCGGCCAGCCTCAGCTACTTAGTGAGGCCCTCCACAACTTAGTGAGACCCTGTTTCAAAATAAAGAATAAAAAATAGGGCTGGGGGTGTATCTCGGAGGTAGAATACCCCTGGGTTTCATCCCCAATTCCGCAAAAATAAATAAATAAATAAATAAATAAATAAAGTAGTAAGTAGTTAGTGTTGGAGCTTTCCCATTAAACGTCAAATTATATGCAAGTGTTGTAGGTAAATTGTGTCCCCCCTCCAGAATCCGTAAGTTGAAATCTCAACCCCCAGTAACTCAGAATGACACTGTTTTTGCAGATAGGGCCTTCAAAGGGTGATTAAGTCTAATTGAAGCCGATACAGTAAGACCCCAGTGTCTTTGTAGAAAGAGAGACACCAGGGATGCACATGCACAGAGGACAGGCCACTTGAGGGTGATGCAGGAAGCCTTCTGCAAACCAAGGAGAGAACCTTCGAGAAACCAAACCTGCCCACCCCTGGACCTTGAACTTCTAGGCTCTGCAACCATGAGAAAATAAATTTCTGTTGCTTAAGCCATCCAGTCTTGGTAGTTATGGCAGCTCCAACAAATTAATACAACAGGACCTCAATTATACACAAAAATGAGATTGCGTTTGGTTTACAGTGCAAACTTTTATTTATTCATTTTATTTTATTTAGGGCAAACCCACATGTGTTGGGCTCCACAGAGTCTTTCCATGCTTGGTAGTACTAGCTCACAGTAAGCCACTCTATATATCCTTGTTGCCTAAATGAAGGGATGGAGGAATAAATAAGTAAGCAAGTATATTTAAACCACTGCCCGACAGAAAGATAGACAGTGGAGGAGAGCAGGAAGCACATGCTCTTCTAGGGGTGGTTGTTTTTCTCTCCTCATTATTAATGGTACATGGGTGACTAGCTTTCAGCCAACTCACCCAGAGAGTGAAGATTCCAATTTCAGCCACAAAACAATGTGCTGGCCTTAAACCACTAAATATTTTAGGTGGCAATTTATCTTTACTTTCTCTGCCTCTGTGTGTATATCTGTCTGTCTGTGTGTCCATCCTCCTGTCTCCATATGCACTGCTCTCTCTGTCTCTCCTCTCTATGTCCCTCCCCCCCCCTGTATCCCCCTCTCTCTACACATCTCCACTCTTGTAGCAGAATAATTATATGGCAATGAAGAAATGGTAACAAATGACCAAGGCAAAAAGAACCTTCTCGCGGGAGGCTGTAGTGGACCCTTACAGTGACCGGTCCACATGCCTTTGGGTCAGCCACTTCCAAGAGTTCCAGCTGTCTGCATCTGTATCCCATTGGTTAGGTAATATTTGATGACTTCCAAAGCCTAGAGCCCCATGTCCATATAGTGTTGAATAATTAGTGCCTACATATGTACACACCAATACTGCCACCCTCCAGCTACCTTTGACCAATATCTAGTGGAAGCTAGCATATAAATACTCCAGCTTCCTCGCCCATAGGTAGGACAGCTCTACATAGAAGGTTAAGGGCCAGTTGCCCACATTGGTAACTTGCTGGTCAAGTTCTCTTCATCTTCAACTCTCTCCATCTTCCAGTCTCATTTTCCCACTCCCTCTTCACATCCCAAATCAACTACTTGTGCTTGAATCCTTCATTCAAGGTCTGAATCTGGGCAAAGCCAAATTTCACCCTACAAAACAGACCTGGTCTTGAATCCTGGCTCCACCACCTACACAGTTAGGCAACTCAATAATGTGCATCGGTCACAGTTTTTCCATGTCTATTTGGAAATGATTAATTACCCACCTTGTGGGATTAAATAAAATAATAGATATGAAGAACTAAGTACTCCATCTGGCTTATATACCTAACGAGTTTAGGTTTTTCCTCTTCAAAGAGCTATAATATTTAGATTTGCTATGTAAAAAACCATTCTCAGTTTAGTCACCAAAGACAATTTTATTTAGCTCAAAATTCTGAGAGTCAGCAATGTGATCTGGAGTCAGTTGGATGGTTTTTCTGCTACCCTGATCTTGGCTCACTCATGCAAAAGTGGGTAAAAAGAAGTCAGCTGCATGTTTATGCACCTGGGAGGTCAACTAACTATTTGCAGGGTGACCAGGGTGACTGAACCATATGTCTCCTATCAGCTAAAAGGCTAATACAGGCGTCACACAGCAGCTCAGTTTCTCAAGAGCAGCAAGAGGAGGACACAGTTACTGAGCAAGTTGCTTGTATCCTTTCTGCTTCAGTCTCTGTGGCTGAAGCAAATCGAATAGCCTAGCTCGTATGTAAAGAGTAGAGAAAGACTAGCTCTTGATGGGAGGAGTTATCAAGTCATTTTGCAAGAGGGCCATATTTGCCATCTACCATGGAAAATTTGCCCGATGGGCTTATATGCCTCTGACGGGCTTCCCTATGATGTCTGGGGATCACTGAAAATTGATGGTGGGATCTTCTAATGCTTAGTATCTTGCTAGTAATTGAAGGACAGGTTTGTTCTCACAAAGCCTAAGTCACACCAAAATTTCATTTAGTAAGTTTAGGAAGTGGAATGTGAGTTTTCCTCTTTGATCAAAGCTAGAAATTTTTGTTGGAAGACAATAAATATAAAACCTTTTTAAAATGCAAAAATGTATTTGTTATAGTAAATTGTCCAGTTTTGTTATCATTTTTTTGACCATCACTGATACAGTCGTAAAAATCTCTGAAATGGAGGTCAATACTCTTGAATGCAAGATCCCATGCAAATATATTCTTCAAGAGTCTGTCTTGAGCTGTAACTATAATCAATCCAGGAAACCATTTTAAGCTGAGCAGCCGCTTCCTTTCACTGAAGACCAATTAATTGCAAGCCCGAAGACCACACAAGGAAGCTAGCAATAATTGCTGCTTCCTCATGAAAGCAAATCATTTCTCTAAGTCAATTATGGGTCAAAATTACTCATCTTAATTTCAGTAATAATTACCTTTATAAAATTCCTTGTAAAAACCCCTTTATAAAGCTCTGCTTTCTAAAAACTTTTCTAATAATGAAAGAAAAGACCATAAATAACCTCAGGAGGGAAATAGCATCATGGATTCAGTGAATTGCAAGCAACATTCCTGACTGCTGAACAAAATTGGGTTTTCTCAATAAAGCCCAGAGAGGCTGGGGGCATAGCCATGAGACAGAAATAATTCTCAAGCTATCGTAATTGCATTTATTTCCTATTAAGCTGCTGTATACGTCTGATATTGTGTTCGACTCTGTGTATAATTAGGATAAAGGAATTATGGCTTGAGATCCTGCCTTCTGGGAAGTTTCTATCCAGAGAGGGCCAGGGCTGGTGGCAATAGCCCTCATGCATCCCCAGCCCACACCCAGCAGTACACATGATCGGCTTGAGTAAAACTCATACGTGTTTTCTAAAAGATGCCATCAGACTCTCTAGATGGAGGGCAATGGTCAAGGCAAAAGATTCTAAGTAGAACTTTCCAGTGCTCAAAGATAGCAGAACAACTCGGTTCCCTGCCAGCCACACCATGACTGTTTCTTGTCCCCTGCGGAGGGGCACCTCTCTAAGACAGGACTAAAGCATTTGTCACCCCTCTGGATATGGAATCCACCAGAATGGCTCCTTTGCAGATAAAGCAAAAGGGGAGTCCCAGGCATGAGGGAACTCTGGATTCAGCTCACCCCTACCCAGAGACAGATGGACTGCACGGTGAGATAGTCAGTCCTGAAAGCACAGGACCACTTATCTGGGATACCTTTAATTATACCAGATGATAGGCTAAGGCAGGGCTGCCCCCAGGTAGGGGAGCCTCTGTAGGAAAGCCCTAATAATCTATCTGTGACTTAAGAGGGTTTTTTTTTCTGATCTTGTGGGTGATGCTGATCAGACCAAGCAATGACAGAGCAGAAGTCAGCTGTAGCACATGACAGGGCCTCCTTAGCACCCAGTAGGGCTGTAGCGAGCAACACAGATCAGTACTGACCCTCCACTGTGAGTGAGCACAGCCACACTGGCCCTGCCCCAGTGACTTCAGAGAGTCAGGGAAACGTTTGGGAGTTTCTTCATTTCTGGCCATCGCTCTTCTATACTCACAGGGAGAGCCTCCAATGGGAGAAAGAGAAGAATGTGGATCCATATCTACTGCAAACACTCAGTGAGCCAAATTCATCATTTGGCAGAAAGGATCAAATGCTAAAATGATCCAGGCATGGTGGCACATGCCTGTCATCCCAGTACATGGGAGGCTGAAACAGGAGGAATGCAGGTTCATGGCCAACCTCAGCAACACAGTGAGGCCTCAGCAACCTAGCAAGACCCTGTTTCAAAACAAACAAACAAATAAACAAAAATTTTAAAAAGGGCTAGGGATGTAGCTCAGAAGTAGACTGCCTCTGGGTTCAATACCCAGTGCCATAAAAAAAAAACTAAAAATATCCTCTGAGACTTGTCAAGACTTCTGACCCCTCCAAACTCCTGGGGTCGTTCCAGTACAATCACGTGCTGCTGAACCACAGGGTTATATTCTGAGAAGTGTGGGGATTTCCATGCGTGGTCTATCTACCATTGACGGAAACATCATGATGTGGCACGTGACTGTGTTTTACCCTCCCGTCTGTCCATGTCCTGGCTCCTTCCCTCCCCTTTGGAATGACCCGCCAGCATTCATCCACATCTTCTAGGACTCAGAGCTGAACATCACAGGCACATAAATAGCTCCACTAATTATTCCCACAGCCTACTCTCAGCCCTTGAGCTGACCTCAGGGGGGTCCGTCAACAGAGATGGCTACACTACTGTTTCCAGACAAGGGAAGATTAGGATTTTAGTCTCCCTTTGATTATTATAGAATTTCTTTTCATCTAGACACTTCATGGGAGGAAAAAAAACACTCTCTCCCGTCCTAAGTGAATGCGTACAGCGCGGCTGACAGTTGGAAGATCTTACAGAGGCTCAGTGAGTATTAAAGTATTAGAGTTTTATCTCGTTTGAGAGAGGACTGACTCATGCTGTCTGCATGCCGAGCTTCTTTTTCTCTTGCAAAGTGGCCAAATATTACTCTTTAAAAACAGGTTTGCTGACACGATGAAAATTATTCTGAAATCTTTACAGCTAACACAAACTTCATTACCATGTAGTCTGGTCCTGCCACTCACATTAACACCCATCACAAGAGACAATGCTTTCTATAGCCCTTTTCTCTCCATCTCCCCTACATCCAGTCACCTTAAATCCGTGGTGATCAGCCCACTTCCCCCAGCCCAGCTACTACTAACCTCTTCACCTCACACCAGAGCTAGATCTTCAGCCTCACACACCTGTGACCAGACCCACCCACCCATCAGGTTAACATTCTTTTTTTTTTTTTTTTTTTGGTACCAGGTATTGACCCCAGGATCATTCTACCTGGAATGATCCTGGAGATATAGCTGGAACTATACCTCCAGCCCTTATTTATTTATTTATTTATTTATTCATTTATTTATTTATTTTTGAAACAGGGTCTCACTAAGTTACTGAGGGTCTCGCTAAGTGGCTGAGGCCAGCCTCTAGCCTGTGATTCTCCTGTCTCAGCCTCCATATTAACATTCTGATAGTGTGCCTCCTAGGACGTGCATGCCATCAGCCCGTGTTGCATCATTAGAGGGTTTCTCTTATCATTGAATGTCCGAGCGCTTCCACTTTTCCAAAATCTGACATCAATCCCGTTCCCTGTAATTATCTTTCATTTTTCACAGGTTAAAAGCTACCAGACAAGCCATGGAGATTCCTACACTCATGCTGCTTCCCAGCAGGGGTGACCCCCAACTTTCCTAAAGTTTCTCCTCTTGTCTAGGTCAGAGGTCAAAGTGACACAATTGCTGGCTTTAAAGACCAAAGAAGTCCAGTAACCAAGCAGAAAGGTCATCTCTAGAAGCTGGAAAAGGTAAGGGAACGAAATCTCCCTTAGAACTTCCAGAAGGAGCACAGCCCTGCCAACAACTTTAGGCCACTGAAACCCTTTTTTGGTTTTAAGACCTCCAGAACTCTAAGATAATAATGTGGTGTTAGCCGTGCACAGTGGTGCGGTCCTGTGATCCCAGTACTTAGGAGCCTGAGACAGGAGGACCACAGGTTGGAAGCCAGCGGGTGGTAACTTAGTGAGACCTTGTCTCAAAATAAAAAATAAAAAGGGCTGGGGTGTAGCGCAGAGGTAGAATGCCCCTGGGTTCAATCCCAGTACCACAAAATAATAATAATTATTATTATTATACATATTATTTATAAATTTATTATTATTTGGTGTTGTTTTAAGCTGCCCAGTTTGCAGCATTCTATTACAATGCATGCTGATCACTCGTGCTATGACCATCACTAGCCAGAGCTGACCGTCCATCAGCTCGCTCCGTCCATCATAACTTTGTAGGGCAGTTACTACCTTTACCCCTATTGCACGGGCAGGCGAAGAAACGGAGCCGTGGGAAAGTGAGTCAAGGTTACAGACGCTCTGCTGGTAAGTGGTGGAGCCAGGTACCAAACTCAAGAGTCTGTGATGCCAAATCCTAGGCAAACAACCATTTCTCACTGGTCTCCAGTATGAGTAAGAAAAGCTCACAAGAGAATAATGGTTAAAAAAAAAAAGAGGAGAGAGAAAACCAGCATTGTGATCTCTTGGCTGGACAACTCGTGGGAAAGAAAGAAGGTGTTTCTTTTTCTTTGAACAAAACTTCCGAAGTACAAAAAGTACAGGCGCCCTCCACCTTCAGAACCAGAGCACAGGCTGCCAGCTTGCTGCTCCCTTTGACAATGCATGCTCTAAACCGCCCTTCTCAGCTCTCTGCGGCCCTGGGGAGGAGGGGAGTGTGGGGAGCGCGTTTCCTCCGGGTACAAGTCGACTCTTCCTTTGCTGACCAGCCTCCCCGATAGGCAGCAGATCCCAGTCTTGAGGAATGAGAATGCTCCCTCTATATATCATGGAGGATTTAGACGTTAGCCCCAAGCCAGATTTCCTTGATGTCCTTCACCCAATCTTACACTGCCTCTCGCAGCACTGAAAATCCCTCTCCCTTGAAGTATCGTTAACTGTTACACTTTTCCATTTTATCTTTGGGGTTATTAAATTAAAATCTCTCGGTCTCCATGAAATTAGGGATTACCTCTCTTGGTCCACATTCTGTCCTCAAGGAATCATCCTTAACGCCCCACATAGAATCAGTGAATTCACTCAACTCCACCTTGGAATTTATATCCTGAGTCCTACATCCATCTTCCTCGCCCACCCCTTCCTCACCGCTCATCCGGGTTATTACTGAAGCATTCTGCTCCTATTCCTGCCATCCAGAAAGCTGCTCTCCACACCCGCCCAGATCACAATTACAATAAAACCCAAGCCCTTTAAGCCGTTTCTAACGTTTTGCAAAATATGACTCCTGCTTTCATTTCTAACCTCATGGCATGCCAATCTCACTTCAAGGCCCTCCTTTTTTTTTTTCTTTTGCCCATATAATAGGTCAAGTTCATCCCAGCCTTAGGACCTCTATCCTCATGTTCTCTGCCCCAGATTTTCCTCTACACAGCTAATTCCTTCCCATTATTTGAATACTAGCAAATATCACCTCCTCTCTCCTCCCAGTCACAAATAGACACCTAGTCATTCCCCGGTCATATTTTCCTTTTTACATTGTCTACATGGAGCTTACTACTATAGGATACTTTCCCTACTTGTTTGTTTCTTGTTGATTGTCTTTGTCCTTCACTTATCTTAGGTTTCACAAGCTCAGTGACACTGTCTTTCTCATCCCAATGAGAACAAGGCGTTTACTAAATGCACGTGAGATAAACTTCTGAATGAGCGACTTCCAGAGCCTACCATTCTGCCCAGTGCAGAGTGGGTTTTCAGCAGATATATGTTGAATAAGGAATGCACAGAAATTCAGTTTTAAATTATTAAGTTTATAGATTTTCTATTCAGTTTAATGCCACAGTTAATGACTTAACATTTTTTTAAATTCTGTTTTCAAAACATTAACTTGACATATTCAAACAAAATTTTAGAAAAGCTTACATCAAATTTGAGATCCAATAGTACTCACTGCAACTCTACTTGTGTGCGTGCGTGTGTGTGTGCGTGTGTGTGTGTGTGTGTGTGTGTGTGTGTGTGTGTGTTACTAGGAATTGAACCCAGGGGCATTCTACCTTCAAGTTACACCACCAGCCCTATTTATTTCTTATTTTGAAATGGGGTGTCACTAGGTTGCTGAGAGTCTCACTGACTTCCAACTTGGGATCCTCCTGTCTCAGCCTCCCAAGTACTGGGACTACAGGTGTGCACCACCACGCCCAGCGACTGCAACTCTACTTTGAGCAATAAAATGAAAGCTTTCTGGCTTTGATTCCCATCTTTAGACACTTTCTGATGTCAACCTAGAATACATAAGCCCAAATTATTTTGTAAAATGCCTTCATAATGATTCCTTACTGTATGGCTACCTAACAAATGTGACCCAAGTTTCCTGGGCCATTCCAGCTAGGATAAAATTAAGATTACAATAAGAATCATAAAATGGAAAATATTTGGGATGCTCTGTGACCAGTTTCTTGGAGAGGGCTACCTCCCGGTGCACCTTCAAATTTGTAAGAGTTGTTCCCTGGGGGTGTCTTCCAGATGAACTATTATAAGCTAACCTACTTTGTACTCACATGGAAAAATCCGTTGCCTTCTTTCCCGCTTTGATTCACTCTGGTAAAATCTGCATTTGCTGCTGCTAACAAGAGCCCACCAAAGCCACCACTGGTGAAGCCAGACAAGGCAGTCACCTCTCCAGGAAGCCACTCTCTAATGCAACAGCCAGTGCCCATGTGTTGTGTGTGTCATTAAAACACTCTAGTGACCGCAATGCTCAGTTCCTGTTACTGCCAAAACTGCAGGCATCAATCTTCTGATACCTTCCTTGTGGCCTCAGTAGTCACAGTGGTTTTCAGTTTGGGCATGCTTATTTATGGGAAACTTTAGTTATCCTCAGCCGGGCGTGGTGATGCACGCTTGTAATCCCAGTACTTGGGAGGCTGAGACAGGAGGATCGCAGGTTCGTGGCCAGCCTCAGCTACTTAGTGAGGCCCTCCGCAACTTAGTGAGACCCTGTTTCAAAAATAAAGAACAAAAATAGGGCTTGGGGTGGAGCTCAGAAGTAGAATGCCCCTGGGTTCAATCCCCAGTACTGCAAAAAAAAATAAAAGACTATCTTCATCCCATCCTTCCCCCGTGACAGGTTAAAGTCATATTGTGTTTTGAATCACAACACCCTTCCTTGCAGACCATTACTCTTGGACTAAACTTATGTACTTCAGTTTCCTCTCTTCTTATAATAAGCCATCTCCTAGGCTGCTGGGTGACCAAGAATGTCAATAAATCATTAATAGATATGCCCAGCCAGTCCTCAGAACATCCTCAGATGGACACATTTTGAGCCACGTTGACACTGAAACCCTACAGCCACTTGTACACACACATTTCATTGCTTTTCATGAGACTCATAGAGTGGAAGCAAGATGGCAATTTCTACAATTATTTTATATGTAAAAAAGTAGAGCCAGGCCAGGCATGGTGGTACATGCTTGTAATCCCAGTTCTTGGGAGGCTGAGACAGGAGGATCACAGGTTCGAAGCCAGCCTCAGCAACTTAGTGAGGCTCTCAGCAACTTAGACCCTGTTTCAGGCCCCTGGGTTCCATCCTCAGTACCACAAAAAAAAAAAATAAAATAGAGCCAGGCGTGGTGGCACACACCTATAATCCCAGAACTTGGGAGGCTGAGACAGAAGGACTACAAGTTTGAGGCCAGCCTCAGCACCTTAGAGACCCTTAGCAACTTATTGAGACCCTGTCTCAAAATTTAAAAAAAATTTAAAAAGGGCTGGGAGTGTATCTCAGAGGAAGAATATCCCTGGGTTCAATACCTAGTAATGCAAAAACAAAACAAAAAAGGAGAGAAAGAAAGAAAACAGAAGAAAAATTAAGTGAATGGCCAGAGACCAGACAACAAAGTACCTGCTGAAAACAGGTTGCAGATATATATATATGAATATGTATATGTATATATGCACTTTAATGTGGTTTATTGTAATTATACATCATATGGAGGTATAGAGTGATCGAAACATACCTACATGTACACAACATACATGCACACAACTCTTTGAGCACTTCCCTTTGGGTCCCTTTTCCTTCCCATACTTGTCTTTGAGATTGGAATTGGTAATTTTGTACACGTACATAGCATTATTTCAACTCTTACACTCCTTATATCTTCATCCCCTCTCCTCCTTTCCCTAAACTCCCTCAATCACTCCACTGGAGTCTCTGCTCTTCTACCTCATATTTCCAAATTTCTCTCTAGCTTCCACATAAAAGAGAAAACATACATCTATTCATTTTTAGAGACTGGCTAATCCTGCTTAGTATAATATTCTCAGATTCCATTCATTTTCCTGCAGATGGCACGATTTTACTCTTCATGGCTGAGTAAAATTCCATTGTGTACATATACCATAGTGGCCAATAAATATATGAAAAAATGTTCAACATCTTTAGTTATCAGGGAGATGCAAATCAAAACTACACTGAGGTTCTATCTAACTCCAGTTAGAATGGCAATCATCAAGAACACAAACAATAATAAATGCTGGTGAGAATGTAGGGAAATAGGAACTCTTAATACACTTTTGGTGGGACTGCAAACTAGTACAATCACTATGGAGATCAGTGTAGAGGTTTCTCAGAAGATTAGGAATGGAACCACCATACGACCCAGCAATAGTGCTCCTGAGCATCTTGCAAAAGGATTTGAAATCAGTATATTATAGCGATACTTACATATCCATGTTCAGAGCAGCACAATTTAGAATAGCCAAATTATAGAACCAGTATAGGTGTCCATCAACAGATGAATGGATCACATAACCAAGTTTCAATTCAAACAACTCTATAGCTCTTTCAGATGGTATCAAGGTTGCAATACCATCTCTGAGTCTACACCTGATTCCTAACTCTTCTGCAATCTCAACCAAAACTAGGACATCTTGAATCTCTTGAGGTTCCATCAACTTCCAAGTGAATTTTTAGTTTGCACTTTTTTTTTAGTTTACTCTGTTGTCAAACCCTCAATTCCACCCCTTAAAATGTTCAATGATGCTATGTAGCTCAATTCCAATTGTTTCTAAAATGGGATTCATGAGCCCAAACCCCATAATATCCAGTAGGGTCATGAGATATGCTTATTAGGAAGAGAGACACAGACTTAAGCAAGCTGAACCCCTGTTAAATTGCACCCCTTTTCCCTTATTGCATACCTAATAAATAATTTGCCTGAAAAGGATTCACCTTCCTTTTATGGATATGTAGATTACTCCAGTCTAATCCAAAGGGATGATAACATCAGTTTCTTTTGTGGTTGTGTCATTGTTGCATGGGAATGATAACTCTGAATCTCAGTGTTCTCAGCTGTGAACAGAGGGAGGTTAGGGAGGTTAGCACAAATTCATACACTTTTTTAAAGCATCAAATAAAAACCAGTAAAGCACCAGTTCCAGGTGTGACACTTGGTACACATACAGTGTTTTCTCACGTCCTGGCCTGCAGCAAGTTTGACAACCAAAATTCTATATATACATTCTTCATTCCCTTCATATTTACCTAATGCACTACAAAGAATATATGCAGGGGCTGGGGGTGGAGCATGTGCTTGCATTCTTGAGGCCCTGGGTTCAACCCGCAGCATCCCCTTCCCCAAATTCTTCCTAAATTATTTTAACCCTTTGCCATCTTAAAATAATTTATTTTTTGCATCATGTAAAATGATTTGGGCCAAATCATATGTCTTCATTCTGGCCTCTGTCACCATCTTCTGTTTTTTTTTTTTGTTGTTGTTGTTGTTGTTCCTACTAACAAATTCAATTTATAGCTCCAAGAGTACATCTCAACTACAACCACACCTATCTTCCCTCATAAGAATTAAAGTACCATTCATTCAGATATGAGATGGAAGAGGGAAATCTTTTTTGGATGGCTTCACCTTCCAAACTTTAAAAGATAGTCTTTGTATTATGTCCTTTGTGGAAAATACTCAGAATATTTATAATCTCTTTGGTAGCCAATGAATCAATAAACAGGTGCACGTTGTCCCTAAGTTTTTTGTTTGTTTGTTTGTTTGTTTAATGAAGAGGAAAATTTCCACATCATGTATATCATATCACTGTGATTTTTTTTTTTTTTTTTTTGCGGTACCGGGGATTGAACCCAGGGGCGTTCTACCTCGGCGCTACACCCCCAGCCCTATTTTTTATACTTTATTTTGAAACCCGGTCTCACGAAGTTGCGGAGGTCCTCACTAAGTAGAGAGAGAGAGAGAGAGAGAGAGAGAGAAAGAGAGAGAGAGAGAGAGAGAGTTGAGGCTGGCCGCGAACCCGGATCCTCCGGTCTCTGCCTCACAAAGTACTGGGATTACAAGCATGCGCCACCACGCCCCCCTTCATACTGTGATTTTAAAAGTCATTTTACATGGAATATACAACTGAGAAAGCTACCCTAAATACACTGAGCACCATTTAACAGTAGTGAAACAATTTATGGGTCCTTTAATTTTTAAAATAAGATCAAGAACAGTAGTAAATTTAGAAATCAAAGTGGATTGCAGCCCTTGTTAAGTCAGTTAAAATATTTTATTTCATTTTAGTTTTGTGTTCAATGATAGAGATCACTCATGTAATTACGTTGTTTATTGCCATCACTCCAATCAAAGGGAAGATCAGTGACAATCCTAAAAGGCCAAGTAGAAGTCATCTCATCTATCATAATCCAGACCAGCAGTTGGCTGGTTAGTCAGAAAAGTCAGTTTAAAGATACATACATTCCTCAAACATTTTATTTTAACTCAAAGCATCTGTGCATATTTATGACTAATCTTTTGATGTTAGGACAGAGCCTCTCTTTGAGCATCAGTCTCTGACTGAAGATCAGCACCAACTCTCTTGCATAATGTGCACACAAGATGCACATCTTGAACTTGCAGTGTCCATTTCTTTAAAGTACAGTGAAAATGTAGAGATTCTTGCAGGTGATCCTGGTTTAAAGTGGCATATCCAAGCATGGTGGCCCATGCCTGTAATCCTAGTACTTGGAAAGATGAGACAGGAGGATTGCAGGCTCAAGACCAGCCTCAGCAACTTAGAGAGACCTTGTTTCAAAATTTAAAAAGGGCTGGGGATGTAGCTCAGAGATAGAATACCCCTGGGTTCCATCCCCAGTACCAAAATAATAATAATAATAATGAAGATAATGATGTAGAAGATCAATTACACAAATGACACCAAGTGGCAAATTTGGTGGTATTTCTTTTCCAAATTCCTAAACAACTAAAATGTCAGTAAATGAATAAAAAGTTATTATTATACAAAAGTAAAGAGAACAGAGAAGAGATGATAGCTGATGAAGATTCCAACAGATATTTTGAAGATGAAAAGTGGAAGAAGTGGTAACTGACTTATCAGAGTAACAGGAAGTTTAAAGTAAGTCCCTGCAGAAAGGAGAGACAGATGAAAGTAAGACATTTTCCCCTGAAACCCAAGGAATTCAAACTTCATGGGACGGAGTAGCTCAAAGTGTGAGTCCAAGTACAGAGCAGACCAGGAGTGAAATACAAGACTGAACACAAAGGAATTAAGCAAAGACTGCACATGAATAAAATACGAGTCTTCCTCCCCACCGTCCAGAATGTGACAGGTAGAAGATACTACCTCCTCCATCACCTTCACCACCCAGGGAGCAGAAGACAAGAGGGCTCTTCCCTTGAAAAACTGTCACCCCAGAAAAAGAACTTACATACTTACATTTGGGGGTTTCTTGGGTGTTATGATATAGAATATAGAATGCCCCCTGAAGAGCTCATGTATTAATGTTCAGAGTTGGTATAGTTAAATCATGGGGGTTGTAATCTCATCAGTAGATAAATCCATTGTAATAGATTCACTGGGTGATAACCTAGGTAGATGGGGTGTGGCTCGAGAGGAGACAGTGGTCCCTGGGGGTGTGGCCTTAGGGATTATGCATTTGTCTGTTAATCCCCTTGCTTGCTTGCTCTCTTGTTTCTAGCTTCCATGATGTGAGAGCAGAGCCCTTGCTCTCTCCCACTTTCTGCTTCTCACCACCATGCCCTGAGCTCCACAGATCCGGCCTGACATAAACTGAGCCCCCAAATCTCCAAAAAACTGAATAAATACATCTTCCTTCCTCTAAGCTGTGTGGTCATTTGTTTTGGATTACCACAGTGAGAATGTTAACCGAGACATTGGGTAGGAGCCCAGATCTCTCTCTCTCTCTCTCTCTCTCTCTCTCTCTCTCTCACACACACACACACACACACACACACACACTCACGTTCCAGTCAGCTTTCAATCTAGAGACTCACTTGTATATATGAATAGAGAGCACAGGATTATAAATTCTTCAAAAGAAAGACTTCAACGTGAAAAGGTGAGTTCAAAACCAGTGTCCCCCCCAAAAAAATCTTACAAGAGATGTAGACAATTAGACAATGTTCAGAATTTTTTAATTGCAATTAATATCATCAGAGAGCTTATATAATGCATCTGTATAAAAGAATAAGATGGTATTTTTGAAAAGCAAACAAGCAGGAGTTCTTAGAAATGATGAATATAACTGAGATAAAATACTTAATAAAAGGAACAGAAAATAAGTTCAAGGAAATCTCCCCCAAAATAGACCAAAAAGTAAATTCAGGAAACAGGAGAGAAAGTATTAGAAAATTAAAGGACCAATACAAAGAAGACCAGTATCTGACTACTGAAGTTCGATAAAAGAACAGAAAACTAGATGAGAGGAAATCATAATGGAAATAGTATTAAAAGAAGATCTGCAAAATGTAGGGCACAAGTCTCAAGATTCAAGACATCAAACACCCATTGCAATAAATTTTTTAAACCTCCAAATCACATAATCATGGGGTTAGGGAATAGCAGGTATAAAGAGAAGGTCATAATTGCGTTCATCAGAATTGCATCTGACTTTTCCCCAAACCAACGCTGGATACAGGAGGAAGAGGAGCAATGTTTGTAAATTTCTCCCAGAAAATTAGCTTCGGTCTTTAATTCTCCCACCAAACAAATTAGCATGCTTGTATAAAGGGGTAAATAATAATGTATATGACAATGCACACACTAAAAAGTCTTACTTCCCATTAAGGCTTTCTAAGGAAGCTACTACAGAATGTGCTTTAATAAATCGAGGAAGAAAAATCAAGAGAGAAAGGCTTGGAATCCAAAACACACACATTTTCATGCCTATATCACCTGTGCAGGAAAATAAGTTGTCGTCAGTGGAAGGAAGTCTCTAGACAACAGCTATGCACTGAGTCTGGAGATCAGTTGGTCTAGCTTTGAGCAACCAAACAGGGGCTATGAGAAAGAGGGTTCAGGAAACAACGAAGAGTGAAACAGGATTTTGAGTGTTTGCAACATTCTTTTCTGGATGGTTGACAGAAACACAGAAGCATTTAGAAAAAATATATAGCAATTAATACATAGAAAAATAACAATGCAAAAGCTGCACAATTGTTAATTATGAGATAATTATGAGATAAATAAAAAGTATACAGAGAAAAGCATAATGATAGAACAGCACTTGGTTCAACTGTAAACAAGATTTATAAACTTGTCATAATACAAATTCTAACTACCGATTTCACCAAACATTATAATATAAAGAGTAGGAGTGGGGAATGTGAAATGGAGTGGGAGGAGGGGATCCTCAATCACCATAACAGGAAATCAGTAACTACTGACTAAAATCAATCACAAAACAGCAGTAAAGGCATATTGTTTAGATACGAGGAAAAAAATATCAAAAAAATCAGCTGAAATTATTGAAAGTGGCTGCCTCTGGGAACCACCTACAACAGTACCCAATATATTGTATATTAATCAGAATTATTTCAGTCTCAAGTGACAGAAACTCAAACTAGTTTAAGCAGAAAGAGGAATGTATTAGCTTGTGTAGCTTAAAAAAGCATGCATTGAGATAGCTGGGTCCAGCATTGCAAATAACATTCATACAATGTCTACAAGAAATTGTCTCTTGTTCTCCATCTCTCAGCCCTGTTTTCCTCCCCTTAGGTTGGCTTAATTTTCAAGCAAACTTTTCCCATGTGGCAGCAAAGATGGCCCCCAGCAGCTCCAGCCTTGAAGGTCCTTAGCATCCTGATAGTTCCACTAATAATCCCAGGACAGACTCTCTTTTATCTGGACTTGGTCACAGTCCATCCTTGACACAATGTCTTGGGCCAAGGGAATTGGAGGCTATGATTGGTCAGGCCTGGGTCACAATTTTCCCATAGAACCAGGGAGGAAGTTCACCTCCAACTGAAGAACACTGACTAGGGAGAAGAGCTCTCCAAAAGGAAGTTGGGTATATGATAGTTAATTTTATGTTTCAACTTTGCTAGATCAGGGAGCCCAGATATTTCATCAAATACTATTCTCGGTGTTTCTTTTTTGTTTTGTTTATTTATTTATTTATTATTTTTTTTGCAGTACCAGGGATTGAACCTAGGGGCATTTTACCTCCAAGCTACACCCCGGCCCTGTTTTTTATACTTTATTTTGAAACCGGGTCTCACGAAGTTGCGGAGGGCCTCACTAAGTAGCTGAGGCTGGCTGTGAAGCCGGATCCTCTGGTCTCCACCTCCCAAGTACTGGGATTACAAGCATGCACCACCACGCCCAGCTATTCTCCGTGTTTCTGTAAAGGTATTTTTAGATGAGATTAACATTTAAAGCAATAGACTTGGAATAAAAAAGATTTTCTCCTTCATGTGAGAGAGTCTCATCAAATCAATTGAAGGTCTAAAGGGGAAAAATCGATGTCTCCAAGAAAGAAGGACTTCTGTTTGCAGACTGCCTTTGGACTCCCAACTTCAGCTGTAACATCAATGCTTCCCCAGGTCTCCAGCCTGCCAGCCTGCTCTGCAGAATTTAGACTTTCCAGCCCTCTAGAATCACATGAGCCAATTCCCTAAAGTAAATCTCACTCTCCATCGCTATCTCTATCTCTGGAAAGGAAGGGACGGAGGGAGGAGAAGGGAAGGGAAGGGAAGGGAGAGTGAGGGGAGGAAGGAAGGAAGGAAGGAAGGAAGGAAGGAAGGAAGGTCATTGATAGGTCCATTTTATAGTAGATGGATATTTAAAATAAGGCTATCAGTGCTACCTTAAGTAGACATGGGCTCATAAATTCTCAGTAACAAATGCCCGTGAAAGAGTAAAGGCATGATTCATCCAAAGTGATTAAACAAGTACTTATCTTTGAAATGCAGTTTTCTACTTTATTTCAAACATGGAAGATAAAGTCAGTTTAGAGATTTCACTAGACCAAGAAATGGACAGAAATGAACTAAAAAGTGACTCAGAGATGAGCAAAGGCCCATAAAAAGCAAATAATGGCTGAGGAGCCATCAAGGTTGGTATCACCATTGGGATTCCCAGACCTGGCTAAGGGCTACTTAGTGGTAACTTCTGAGAACACTTGACTTCCCCTCGGGATTCACGGTCAGTGAGTAACGCCCCACAAAGGCTTCAGGGGACTGTCTGCCGCTCTAACTTCCCTGCTGTCTAAAACCCCGTTATTATCTGAGTTGTGTTGCTTTGTTCTGTTTGTTTCTTAAAAACAGGATCCTTTTACAAAACCATGGTCAGGTCTTAGCAAATGAGAGAAGTGGTGTTAACATTTTAGGTCGCCTGGGGACAGTTTTTTCCCAGGTCCTTGGACAAGGCCCACTCTAAATCAAACCATCTTCAAACTTAACGCAGGCCATTTCAGTTTGTGACATCAGGACTGCATGATGAAGTTTGCCATTGAGCTTTTTCCAAAGGACAGCTAGGAGGATAATCAGCACTCCTCACTGAATATAAATAATAACAAGTTTTAATACTACATGTGAGCTGCCACTTACTGAAGCACACATTTTTTATATATATAATAAAAGTGACAATTGCAGAAATTTTAAGTTCCTGGCCTTCTGGTCATATCCCCTTGCAGTCCAGGCCCTCCTGAAAAGAGTCGACTTGCCAGTGGCTTGCCAACACTACCTCAACAGAGTTGGCTTCTCATAAGAACTGCCCGAGGGAAACAGACGGCAAACAACATGGATTTCAAACAACTCCTGAGTGAAACATGCTTCTTATAAAGAAAGTATAAATAAGGAGCTGAGAGGATGACAAAGCGAGTCATAAAAACCAGTACACCAAATCTGTCTAACTTGAAAGTGATTTTCTATGCTAAACGAAAATGCAAAAGATTAGCCCAAAATTCAATTTCACTGTTTACAAGAAGTCATAGCTATTAAAAAAATCAAAATAAATGAATAAAATTATAAATTAAAAACTAAGCAAGACAGAGGGGTATAAAATGAAGCGTGATTCGATAGAATATTTAACAAAAGAAAACAAGGAAGTAATCCAAAAATACTAAAAAGATGGAAACAAACAAGACAATATTAAGTTAAAGAATATTCTCCAAGAATTAAATAGTATGAGAATATGTATCTCTGCAGTACAAAAAAGTGTAGCATAATGACATGAGGTATGTCTGTAGCTAAAATACATATAAAAATCAATTAAAAGAATACCAGGTTGAAAGGAAATGAAATTACAAGTGGTTCTAGAAATTCAGAAGTCCCGTGACTAACACCCCATTGAGATGTAAAATGGGGTCCTTTGCAGAAATATGACGATGTTTAATTTCCCAGAGCTAGAGAAGAGATTTCCCTGCTGCAGTTTCATGTAGCTTATTATTCCTAGACAAATATACTAGTCCATCTTTACCTGTGATTTTGCTCTCTGTGGTTTCAGTTACCTGCAGGCAACCATGGTCTGGAAATATTAAATGGAAATTTCCAGAAATAAGCAACTTGTAAGTTTTAAAGTTCACATCATTCTGAGTAGCATGATGAAATCTTGTACTGCCCCCCCTCCCTACCCCCTGGGATGCGGACCATTCCTTTATGCAGTGTATCCATGCTGCATACACTACCTGCCCGTTAGTCACCTAGTAACCAATTTGGCTATCAGGTTGAAAACTGAATTCCACAGGGCTTGTGTTCAAATAACCCTATTTTACTTAGTAATGGCCCCAAAGCCCAAGAATAGTATTGCTGGCAGTTTAGATATGCCAAAGAGAAGCTATAAAGTGCTTGCTTTAGGTGAAAAGGTGAAAGTTCTCTACTCAATAAGGAAAAAAACACTGCTTTCTAAGGTTGTTTGAATTTATCGAAAGAACAAATAAGAAAAAAAAGCATATATAACATTCAGTCCTACCCCCAGTTTAAGGCATCCATCTTGGAATGTATCCCCCATACATAAGAGCGGACAACTGCATCTCTAAACAGACACAGGCGGTCCACAGGGTATGTACTGTCTTAGTGTTTGACTACCAATCAAAACCAAAACAGTCACACTGTGAAGGGCGCATACCGCCAAAGCCAACCAACTTCTTAGTAGACTGCTTAGGGAGGAAAAACAAGACTCTAACAATGACCTGCACAAAGCCTTAAGCTCCTTGGTGACGGGTTCCCCAGCACGAAACAGAGGCTGAGAGCAAACGGCTGAAGTTAACAGAGATAAACCTCCCGCCTTGGAAAGTACAAGTAACAGTGGAATCTGGCTGTCTCTTTCCTCTCAAAACACCTCACTAATTTGATTGGCTTTCTCAACATACATGTATTATCTCTAGCTATAGAACCCAAGTCCCTTCAGGCTTTCAGCACCTAAAGGAGAGTGCTAAGGACAGAACTGGAGGTGGACCAAGGTCACATAGAGCCCTGAGCATAAGCAGGACACTAAAGCTTCCTTTGGGACAGTGTTTTCCAAATTAAAGTCTGTGGACTGCCTTCCTCAGAATTTCTGGTCACAGTGAGATTGCTGCACAGGCCTAACAAGTCAGAATCTCTGAACTGCAGCCCAGGAATCTGCATTCTGAACAAGCATGTCCCACCCCGAGTGATTGGTATGCTCTCTAACACAAGAGATTTACTGACTTCAAGGGAGAGTGGAATGAGAGAAAACTGGAATCAATCAGCCAAGAATGTCACTCCAGGCAGGAGCCAAGACAAAGGGCAAATCCAGCAGCAGTAGCAAGGACACAGAGACGAGGCCACAGAATCAGAAAGGTAAGCTGTGGGCCTTGATATATTTTCTGGACTCCCGTACAACCTCCTTGGGAGCGCTACAGTCCTTTCTCTCCTGCAGGCATGCCTCTGCAGCTACTAAAGGCATGGTACTCTGACAGATTACAGCTCCTTGCTAATTAAATTGTAAATCTTGTTTCAACTGTTTAAGAAAATCAAGGACACTAAAATGCAGGCATCTCTAAGAGGAGAGCAGCTGTCTTCCTCTTGAAAGAACACAGCACCCCAGCAGAATCTACATCAGAGGGAAAGCAAAGAGGCCTTGGGTGGTGGAGATGGGAGTCATTAGCGTGATAGAATGCAGTTACATGTTACCAGAACGATGTGTACTGAACAGACCCTGATAGTTTTAGCAACACTCTGAGAGTCTTCCTGCCAAATTTAAAGCCTACTCAAAAGGTCACAGCTCTGTGTACCTTCTATCTTGTGCAGTTCTAGATTTCTTCTGAAGACCCGAGCCTTCCTCACCATTTGAACCATAGCACTAGTGTTTCTCAATCCACTAATTTTATCAGAGCAAAATAGTCTGGAATCACAGATCTAGGTGGTTCCTGTTATGCCTCTACTACGTAACACAGCTGCAAACACTGTCTTTACAAAATGTATTGCTGCTTCCCACACCAGTTCATGCCAGGGATTCGAGTAAAATGGTCACAAGACTACCTTTCCTGCATGCTCTCACATAATTGTCATTCTTCTATGATGAGGAAACAAGACGACAAGCATTAGTCTTGGTAGCAAATATTAGTCAAATGATAGAGTTGGTGAAGGGAACCTTCTTTTACCTGACTTCAAGTGTCCGTGGGACATCATTAATGTAACACTCACAACCTCTTTCTACACATTTATCTTATCTCATGGTGGGTGGAATGGGATGACTGGTGAGTTTGGAAAAAAAAACCAGAGCATGCATTCTTCAGCCTCGATTTCCCATTCTCTGTCTGCCTAAAGAGAACTAGTCAGATTAGCAGGATTTCAGGGAGGCCCATAGTTTTCTAAATCTTCCTGTACCTAGGTAGGTAGGTAAGGAGTCAGGAAGTTCGATATTACCATATGCCTAAGCACATTCTCCAAACTAGCCTTCATTACTAACAAAGAGGACATTTGGAATTCCATCTGCCTTACTCTTTCTCTCTTAATTGGTTCATAGCTCTATAGAAAGGGAAATGGAGTAGCGTATTGGCTACCTTCAAGTCCCTGAAATTTAGCTTCTACTTTCAGTTGAAGGAAGAGTTTGCACAAACTCTTATGGTCAGAAAAATAGAGGGCTCCTTTCATCCCCCACTGATTCAGAGGACAGGAAAAAATAGCTTCCCAACATAACTATTTACATACCCAAAACACACCAATTACAAAGGACTTATGTAGCCATGTAGGTGTGGATTATTATTGAATTTTAGACACTGGGTTCTGAGTGGACTGAATACAAGTCCCCTGCTTGCCATTTCTGCAATGTCTGACGTTTTCTCACATCTCCACCTTTCGCATCCCCTTTGGAATCATCTCTTTGGTGCCACCACTGTTTACCTGGGAAGTGTCTGCTTATCCTTTGATGTAGGACAAGTTTCATCTCATCCTGGTCTTTTCAGACAGAGTTAACTACTTCTTTGTGCTACTATGGCATCTTTTTTATACCTATTAATTTTATCATTACTTCTTCCATGTCTTTTTCTTCCTTTCAATCCCCACCCCATTAGGCTGAGGATCCTAGAAACCATAACTTCCTTCTTTATAATCTTTGTAATCTCCAACCTCTAACTCAGTGCCTGGTATATGGTAATGCATAACAAATAGGTAAGGAGAGAGAGGCAGATAGAAGAAGAAAAGAGAATCACAGACCTAAGAGGTCAGAGAGAGATAAAGACACCAAAAGCCAGATAAAAAAGAGAAAGAGAGAAACAGGAACACATGAAGAGACACTGGGGAAGGGATGAGAAGTCCTGAACCAAAAGAAAAAGGAAGAAAAGAAAGATGAAGTAATAAAGTCGCATACTTGCTAAGGTCTTACTGAACACTAAAGATGGATATCTATGAATGGGAAGGTACTGGGTGGCACAGCAGGGGACAATGGCACGTGGAGGTGACTGAGAAAACTCCATCTAGAATCTCAGCAGACCTGGAGAATCGCATTCTTAATGCTACCGTGAAGGGGCAAGAGAGAGTTTACATGCTGCGAGTATTCATGTATCCTCCCACATGTGGAAGCTTTATATTTCAACTGTGTTTTGAATAAATGACTTATCTGCTTACTGATAGCATTTCCCAATCCCTCTTAACTTGTCTTATTATTTAAATGAAGAAGAAAAGAGCTAAAACGGATTCGTTTTTAATTTTAACCTCTAAACCACATTGTTTGTTTGCCTGGTTGTGGGGCTTTTAGGAGATAATTTAAGCCTTAAAGTTTGCATGATAAAGTATTTTTCTGTAGGCATGCCATAAATCTGCACGACGAACGGTGATTCATTCCCGTAGGTGTTAGTATGTGATTATGTAAGCATTGCCAATAATGAAGAAAAAATTACTAGAAATATTGCAAAGAACAAATAAAAGCAGCAATGGCTATAAAAGTGCTATATCTCTATATTATAATAAAAGATGGGCTGTGTATAGAGAAGTAATTTGTAACTGTAATTTATAACATTTTTCAAATGATCATCCACCTAATCATCATGCACCAAATAGGAAAAAAAATAAAACAAAATATAGTCATATAAATAGAAATAACTAGAGATTCTTCTCTTTACCCTGTTTCCTCCCAATGAGTAGGATTATTTTTCCTACTCATAGTACCCTGAATAAGGAGGCCTGTGACACATCAAAGCATTTCCTCTCTCTACCACAGTGTGTCCACATGAGGCAGTCAAGTCCTAGTGGTCAAGACATAAATAATTCTTTGTTTAACATTTAAGACTATAGCACATGTGTTATGTTTTGGATCTTGAATTTTCCCCCAAAAAAGCTCATGGTTTGAAAGTATGGTCCCCAATGCAGCAAAGTTCAGAGGTAGGGCGTGGCTGGAGGAAGTAGGTCACTGGAGATATGGCCTTGAGGAGTCTATCTATCCCTGGCGTCTCTGTCTCTCTCTCTCTCTCTCTGTCTCTGTCTCTCTCTGTCTCTCTGTCTCTCTGTCTCTCTCCCTCCCTCCCTCCCTCCCTTCCTCCTGGTTGCCATGAGTAGAGCAGCTCTCCTCCACCATGCACTGCCCCCATGATGTTTCTGCCTTAGAGTCTGCTGACCATGGACTGAACCTCTGAAACTGTGAGCCAACAAATAAACCTTGCTTCCTCTAAGTTGTTCTTAGCAGAAATTTTGGTCACAGTGATGAAAAGCTGACTAACACAACATGTAAATAGGCTTTTCTGTTCCTTTGTTGGCTGTTGTTGGGGTTCTCTGGAAGGTTCTCACAGCTCCTGGCACTCGGAGAACACTCCAGTAATGGTAGGTTTCATATAGTATAACTGTTGGGAATTTCAGGGTGGAGAAAGACCTTTAATTCTTACTTTGAGGGGTAAGAGGAATTAAACCCTCATGCCCTAATCCTAAATATGTCCTCTCCATCAAAAACGCTTCGTTTGTCAAGTTTATATGTGGAAAATAAAGGAATTCCCCAGGGCCTTTATGAAAGCATTACAGAACAGTGGTTCTCAGCTTAGGGTTCACGAATGAGCTTTAGCCAGCCTATTAAACCACAAACATGCATACAAAACGTGTGTGTGTGTGTGTGTGTGTGTGTGTGTGTGTGTGTGTGTATCAATGCATTTTTTTCAATGTAATGATTACATAGCTTGCATGAGATAACCAAAGGAGTCTGTGGCCCAAAATAAAATTAGGAACTCCTGCTACTGAATAATCTTAGCACAAATATTGCTTTGCCCTAAAAATCATTGGAGAAAATTTTTTTGCATGAATTAAAGTGTCCAGGAAGAGATTCACACCTGGGGTGAATATCAACACTTCATAAAATCTAAGAATTAATGATAAAAAATTAAAACACAGAGAACTGAGAAAGAAAAGGAATACCTTATACCCAGAGGCACAAAAGAGCAATATGCCCTATGAAACAAACAAGTTCTAATGATTAAAACCCACACGTTCTTGCTTCAACACCTGGGCTTGAAATATATTAGAAATAAATGTCATAGCAATTAATAACTTTCTCCTTCCTGTCCATATTCATTGGTAGAAAAACAAACAGAAGTTCAGTAATTGCAAAAATCAGGAAGCAGAGTTTTGTTAGTTCTATAATAAATTCCAAGGGAAATATATTTCTCTTTCATTGAAACATGATACCAGCAGCCAAAAAATAATATAAGGGAAATTTTGTGCCAATTCTGGAATATTGTTTCACAACTCCACAAATCTGATTTCAAACATCTCAGGTTTCAGAGATTACTAAGAAACCATTTACAGATATACCCAACTATCTCCTTAACTGAAATTTTATCACTACTTTTCGTGCTATTCAAACAATCAAAGTACATCCTACTACCGAAAAGAAAAGATTGCTGACCCTATTGTTTCTATACAAACTAAATTCTCCAAATGTCTTATTCATTCCTAAGGCAAATTGAGCCAGGTATTGTAACAAGTGCTAGAGGTAGAAAAGAATTAGATATATTTTTGTCCTTAACGACTTTGCAATCTAAAAGAAAAAATATAATAGGGGGAGCAAAATAAATAAAAGGATTTAAATAGTTGCACATTATGTTTAATGCTGTTATAGAAACAAGCAAGAGGTTGAAGTTTAGGATAAGAAAGAGGACCCTATAGCCAAAGGAAGATGTTTCTAAAGAAATATCACTTAAGCAGAAATTAATAGATTTTTTTTAAAAAGCAATGTCATACATAGAATGAGAAAATGAAATTCAATTGTTGGTAAGACCACATGTTCAAGGACTGTGAAGCTGGAAAGAGCTTGGCATTGTTGATAAGGGAAAAGGGAGAATAAGTAGATTTCATCCATTAAAAGGAGGAAAGGGCCAGGTGTGGTGGCACACGCCTGTAATCCCAGTGATTTGGAAGACTAAGGCATAAGTATTGCCAGTTCAAGATCAACCTGAGCAATTTAGTGAGACTATGTCTCAAAAATTTAAAAACTGAAAAGGACTGCGGACATAGCTCAGAGGTAGAGCACTCTCCTAGCATAAGTGAGGCCCTAGATTTAATCCCAGTACTGAAAATAAAAGTGGGGTGGGGGAAGGCTAGACGTATGGAGAGAGAAGAAGGGAAGCCATTATGCAAGGGCTGAAGGCCACAGTTAGGAGTTGAGACTTTGTGTGAGATGCAGTGGCATGTCACTGAAGGGTCTTAAGCAAGGAGGTGCTCTGCTGCCATTTCTATTTTAAGACTGTCACCTTTAATAATACTGTGAACAGTGAATTCGAGTGGGAAGACTGAAAGATGTTAACCTGGAATAAGTGGCAGCAATGGAGTTTAGAGAGGAGAAGAGCAATGAAGGTATATTTGAGAACTAGAATAAACAGAATTTTCTGATGGACAAGAAACAGGGAAGAAGAGAAGGGAAGAAATCAAGTATTACTCCTGGGATTCTTGGATTTACCAGGAGGATGGTGGGACCCACTTACTGAGATTAAGATCTATTTGTAGGAGATCTTAACAATCTATTTTGAACTTGTAAATGTTGCCACATCAGTGAGACATGAATGTGGAAAGGTCAAATAGGCAGCTGGATTTATGCCGGAGGCATGAATTGGTGGTCTTCAACATGATACTGGTATTAGAGTCCATAAGAATGGCTGAGATCCATCGAGAGAGAACATTCAGAAAGAGGAAAGGATCTGTAAGAGCTTCCCAGCAAAGAATCATTTAGAAGACTAGCTGAGAAGGCAAAGCAGGCAACGGAGTTTGAAGGGAGGGGGGGTAGTGAAACAAAACAAAAGCCAGGGAATTGGGGAGCCTCGAAAGAAGAGAATGCTTCAAGAAGATGGAATGCTCAAGTGCACTAGATGCTAGTGAAACAATCAAATTGGACAAGAACAGAGAAACATCCATTAGAGATGACAACAGGGAAATCATTATTTGCCTCAACTTTCACATGAGTAGTTTCAGCGAATTGGTGATCATGGTGGAAGTCAGACTCTAAGAGCTGAGGAAGGAGATGAGAAATGAGGAATTCAAAATATATGTTAATTGGCTGCTTATGCTATGGGTAAAGGCCTCTGGACAACTGTCAGCTGTTAGTAGTTAAGTTTGGGAAAACTTAATGTTATACATGGATTTTTGGCTGTGTGGGAGGTTAGCACCCTTGACTCCTCTATTGTTCAAGAGTGAACTGTACATTTTAAGAACCTACAAAATTTGTGTTTGTTCATGCCCATTACATGCTACTTCCTTATCCATATCAATATAAGCATCAAATTTTGATTCTAAGCTTCTTTAATAATGTATAAAAATAATTCTGAGTCACTTGGATCATAATGATATTTTTATTTCCATTATCCATGCCCATTGTCTTGACACATGTAGCGATTTGGGGATTGGAAATAAAATTTAAAAGTATCTTGAAGACTCTGGAATTTTTTCTACATTTCTTCTTTGATTATACTTACAGGATATTTTAAAATGAACTATCTATCACTGAAATGTAAACTGCTTTTCTTGTAAGTCAGATAGGAGCTTTTATCTGATGTTCTGAGCTTGAGTGATAGACCTTCACAAAATTGGTTATCCTCGCCTGTTCCTCACCGCTTTCAAAGTTCTGTGATGTATTCTGAAATATTTGGCATTCTCTGATGTCTTTAATTTCACCACCTGATGTGATAGAAGGTCTTCTGCAAACACACTAACTTTTTGTTTCAGTGCTACACTCTGACGTACATGTGTTTAAAAATATTTTGTTGCCAGGCATGGTGGCGCACGCTTGTAATCCCAGTACTTTGGGAGGCGGAGACCGGAGGATTTGCGGCCAGCCTCAGCTCTCTCTCTCTCTCTCTCTCTCTCTCTCTCTCTCTCTCTCTCTACTTAGTGAGGCCCTCCACAACTTCGTGAGACCCGGTTTCAAAATAAAGTATAAAAAATAGGGCCGGGGGGCGTAGCACGGAGGTAGAACGCCCCTGGGTTCAATCCCCGGTACCGCAAAAAAAAATTTTTGTTGATGTTTTATAATTACACTACATTTAATTAAAATGGTATGCACACATGGTACTACCAATGACACTAACTCAGCCGAGGTGGACGCCGCCCTCTGCGACATGTCAGGTCCTGTCGGGGTTCTCTGGCTTGTCAGGTTCTCTGGCTAGCACCTGGAGGATCTCGCTTGCAAGATTTCAAGACACACCCTGATTTCAGATATGTCAATATGTCAAAACTTTGCATCTTGCAATCAAGCAAATATGTAGCTCTCCTTCAATGAGACATCATATACCTTAGGCCTTTCTAAATCTAACTTCATGTGGTTTCATTCATTTCATCCTCATAATAATCTAATGAATTATAACACTTCTTTCCATTTTATAAATGAGGAAGCTGAGGTTGTAAGATTAAGTTTTTTGATGTCGTTTTTGTTTTGATTTGGTTTGGTTTGGTTTTTTGTTTGCTTGTTTTGTGGTACTGGGGATTGAACCCGGGGGCATTCTACCTCTGAGCCCTATTTTATTTTTTATTTTGCAATAGTGTTTTGCTAAGGAACTGTGTGCCCGCCTGGAGCCTGCTATCCTCCTGTCTTGGCCTTCCAAGTACTGAGATTACAGTCATACACCACCACACCTGGCATAATGAAGTATTTTTCCCAAAACTACCTAGCTAGTAAGTAATAGAATTTGAGCCCAGCCTATCTGACACCAAGTCAAATGTGTTTAGTCAGTATATCCAAATGCTTCTTAATTAATTGTGTAATCTTCAGCAAGAGTAAGATAAGATTAATTAATAAGATTAATTTATATTATTAGTACTATCATAATTTATCTTTTTTTCTGTTATTTAATTAACTAACTATTGCTGTTTTCCCAAGTAATATAGATAAGTCTATTAATGTAGCTCCTGAGTGTATCAATATCATTTCTGGTACAACTTGGATAAATCATGATTCACATGTACTTGGATATCTCATCTTTATTTTCATGGAATCACTTCAAATGAGGAGGAGGAGGAGGAGGAAGAGGAGGAGGAGGAGGAAGAGGAGGAGGAGGAGGAAGAGGAAGAGGAGGAGGAAGAGGAGGAGGAGGAGGAAGAGGAGGAGGAGGAGGAGGAGGAGATGGGAAACAACTTGCAGTCAGGATTTTATGAGGAGCTCAGTTCATTCCCTCAAGTCAAAATGACACCAGTCTTGCCTAATCCAAATGACCGAAGCAGAAAACTGTTAAGTAGCTGCCTGGGCTGATGTAGTACACACCGCCCTCTCCATCACCTTCACAGAAAAAGAGATAGAGCAAAAGAACATATCCCATCACATCAGGCCTATGAGCCCTTCTGTTTAGGATTCTGCTTCTGGGAACAGTAGAAAGGGGTTGTGTTTGGTAAAGCATAAGTCATGAATGCAATCCCCTTTATCAGGAAACAGCTTCCCTGTCCTAACCTGCCAGGATTTGCTAAGCAGAGCCTTATTGTAATGGCAGAGATAAAACTATGCTACCCCAAAATATATTGTCGTAGCATATTCACTATCTTCATTTAAGGCACTGAAAAAGGGGGGGGCACAAGAAGGTCACTCTGACCTTCCTTCTGTTTCTTAAAAGCTGGGGATAAAATTCCTTGTGAAAGATGCCCTCCCTGCGCCAAAAGGAGAATCTGTTTTTATTATCAAGGACTGAACATTGAAGCACTGGGAAATCTATGCAAACAAACCTTGCTCATCTAACCTTTATCTCCCTAGTCACTTCTTGTTAGGGTTTGGATTTAAAATATCCCCAGATCTCATGGGTTAGACAAGGCAGCCGTGTTTGGAGGAGGGACTTGGTTGCTGAGGAAAGGTCCCTGGGGGCATGGCCGGGACAGGTCAGTTACTGCAAGTTCCTTCTCCTTTCTCCCCTGCTGCCTTGGGCTGACACCAGCTCTCTACCCCCCACACCTTCCCCGCCTCTCTCTCTCTTTCTGCTCCCCACCATGATGCCCGGAAGACCTGCAGCCCCAGCTCCTGTTTGGAAGCTGGTCTAATATGGACTGAGTTCTCCGTAACTGTGAACACATAAGATTCTTCTTCCTCTAAGTCTAGCGTGTCAGGTATTTGAGTCACAGTGGTAAGAATGCTGACTAAGACGCTTCTCTAATCAATTACTCCCTAGCCCACACCCCTCGGTGTTATCACATTTTCACAATTTACTATTCTTTGTCTAATTCAGCATAGAAGTAATTGCCTCTACTTCTTTGGATCTTCATTTCCTTAGAAGGGCTCCTGTGCTAAAAATCTGCATGCTTTTATCCTGATAATTTTCATTTTCAGGCCCAGGCAAGACCCTAAGGGGACAGAGGTAAGATTTGACCTCGCCTACACTAGCCACAGCAACCAGCAGGTAGAAGATGGCATCCGAGACCCAGACACCACCAGCTGCTCCCCGCTATGTCCCTTCCAATGCAAAAGAACAATCTTATTGTCTATTACATAACAATAAATAAATAAGGCTCACAATTAATGCTCTACTCACAGCAGGAGAACTGCTTAGAATGTGAGTGTGGCGACTCAGCCAGGGCACCTGGAGGCTCGGGACACTCAGTTCCCTTATGCTGGGGACCCCACCCCCACCCCAAAAAGCTCCATTGACTTTCCAATGGTGTTTGTGTTTCTTTAATAGATTAGCTAATGAACTGAAGAAGAATCTATTATTGTTGTTGTTTAGGAAGCTAGGGAGAAGACATGAGAACCTTTACGTATGGGTTTCCAGCGTGTTCGCCTTGTTTCTCATCTCCTTCTATTACTTTCAGACCCAAGAATGCTCTCATTTCTAATTCTCCCGTCCTTACGCTTTCATCCGTGTTGACTTAATTTCTATTTCCCTGGTGCCAAACACGCTCATCTGTGTGGCTTCTATGTTAAAATCAGCCATCCTCTACTCGATTTACCCTTTTCTTTCTTTCGTTAATGTTTTATATTCATTTGTGCTACGAACATATATTGAGTCCCTACCACAACCCAGACCCTGCTAAGTGTGTTTATTGGTACTACTAACTCACTGGGAACATCGAAATCACTTTAAATAGACTCTAGTTTTATTTAAGAACAAACAGAAAACTCTGTTCTATTTTTCCCCAGAGTCCCAATTGGCTTCTGAGTTCCCCTTGGGGCATCTTCAGAGCAGAGTCTAGATTTGCCCCTCCTTATGTCTTCTTCCCTGCTCTTCCAGGGGAAACTCAGAAGTTGGAAGACTGTGGATTTGGGCATTGGCCCATTCTGGTCCAAATTCTCCACCTCTTAGCAGGTGCGAGATTGAAACAAGTTTTATAAGTTCTCCATTTTCTCGTTGACTCAATGGGACAATCACATTTAACTCACAGGGTTGATTGAAGGATCAAATGAGTTATTATAAGTCATATAAAGAGGTAGTCATATATGTTACGCCTCCAATGTACACCCCTTTCTTATTTATGTATTTCTCTTAACTACATTCCATTATGTGTCCATCATTGTACAGGCTCTATGGACACAGTGGGAAGCAAAAATCGCAGGGAGAATGTCCCTGGAACAAATAAACTCTAGACAAATAAATATAAAGAGAGTCAGACATTTTTCTACTTTTAAAACAGGACAGAGCCAGGTATGGTGGCGCTCACCTATAATCCCAGTACTTGGGGGACTCAGACAAGAAGATCGCAGGTTTGAGGCCAGCCTCAACAGGGCAAACTAAATTATGTTATGTGCATGTGTAAATTAAATATGTCACAACAAATCTCACTATTACAAGCCGGGCGTGGTGGCGCACGCTTGTAATCCCAGTACTTGGGAGGCTGAGAACAGAGGATCCGGGTTCACAGCCGGCCTCAGCTACTTAGTGAGGCCCTCTGCAACTTAGCGAGACCCTGTTTGAAAATAAAGAATAAAAAATAGGGCTGGGGGTGGAGCTCAGAGGCAGAATGCCCCTGGGTTCAATCCCCAGTACCATAAAAAAGAATCTCATTATTACATAAAATTATAATGTGCCAACAGAATTTTAAAACTTAAAAAAAAGGCAGAAAATGGTAGTTCAATTTTCTAGATAAGAAGGGCTTAGAGACAACCTGGATGGAGTGGAGACTTGCATGAAGGCTGTGTTTGCAAAGGAAGCTAGCGTCTTACTAACTTCTTACTGGCTTCTCTATGTACATGGAGGGTGGGAGTAGCGGGGATGCTGATGGAAGTTCTGTCCCAACATACACACCAGCCAACTCTTCTATTACTTTCAGACTCAAGACCGCTCTAATTTGGAATTCACCATCCTTATGGTTTCGTCTGCGTTGACTTAATTTCCATTTCCCTGGTGCTGGTCATGCTCATCTGTGTGGCTTCTATGTTAACATCGGCCACCCACTAGTTGATTTACCCTTTTCTTTCTTGCATTTATGCTTTTCATTCATTTGTGCTACAAACTGTTGGGGGCCATCTTAGCCCATGCAATGAGGTCACCATTTCGGACCGGCTTAACTATGTACACAGTACATGCTAAGTGGAAATTGTCCACACGCAGACAAACTTCCTTGGACCAGATGGGACTGAAAGCTGGATATTGATGACCTCCTATTTTCCCTGAAACATTCACCTTGCCACTCCCTGGTCTTAACTTGTGTTTGCCACTCCCTAGTCTCATGTTTGTCACTCCCTGGTCTTAACTTGTGATCTTCTTCCTGTTTGCTTTGTTTGAACCTCTATATAAGAAAGGCCTTGACTACATAAAGCAGGAGAATTTGTCATCTTGGATCTCCTCGCCAACCCCCCCTCCAATTATTAAATTCTCTCCAAATTATTATATCAGACTTCATGTCAGTACCGTGCGAGAAGACTATTGATCAGGAAGCTGCCTGGTGCAGCGACCTTCTGTGGCAGGAACCATGGAATAGTTATTAGGGAGCTGTTTAAAACAGCAACCTTCCGTGGCAGGACTACGGAGTAAGCAGCGTCTGGCAGAGCACCCCAATAACAAACATGTACTGAGTTCCTACCACATCGCAGACAGAGTGGCTTCTTCTGCCTGCCTGGATAGTGCAGGCCACTGCGGGCTTCTTGCACTGTTCACAGCTCTCCTTCCAAACTCCTTCCTTGAAAGGTAACAAATTCCCTGCTGATGAAACATCTTTGCCCTGGCTCTGGATGACAGGATGTCTAAGCTGGCTTCTTTCAACTAGCTTAGTATTAGATTCTTTTCTGCTATTCACATTTCCATTGCATATTTAGCCACCCATTCTTCATTTAGCATTGGTGATGAACTCTCTTTTTTATGTCCTTTGTATTGAATTTTCCAGCTTGGTAGTGAATTAACTGTATGGATATATGATGTCTGTTTAGTGTGTTTTTAGGCCACCAAATATACTTCACATGCCTATTTCATTAAACTCTTACAATAACCTTGAAATGTAGACATTATTACTCCTCCCACTTTGAAGATTAAACAAAAACAAATCTTAGAAAGATTAATATGTTGGAAGGATCTCCAACTCCAAATACTCTTCCCATTACCATAAGATTGAAGAATTATCACAAATACTCTGCAAATTCACAAATTTAATAGGATAGAAAAGCAACCCACCCATGCAGGTGCCTAATTGATGCACATACTGGAGTTTCCTTTCTTTTTCTTTTGTTATGTACTTGGTCTTAAGCACTTAATCATCTCCTAATCTACAGATGTAACTGAATCTGAATTTTGAAAAGCAAGATCTCATCTAATTTATGCCTTTCAAGGGGCTATTTAGTTGTATATTTTCCTAAGCATGGGTAGACCAGAGGACTTTTCCAAAGTAAGAGTTCAATTATTAGTATATACATCAATTCTTTGTATCTGCATTGTATTTATGTACTGACAAAGCCTTTTCCCCTAGTGTCAGCACTATATATTTAATATAGCTTTAGAAGAGAATTGTGTTCTCCTCTGACTCATACATCACTAGCGAAATTACTAGCAAAGATCCAATTCTCAATTACAAGCACAAAATAGTCCTACGTTTTAGCATATAGAAAGCCCATCCATTTCACCCGCTATTCTCCCACACTGATATATTCCATCAGGATGAACAACTCATCAGAAGACCTTGCAAGTTCCCCCAACATCATGTTATTAGGTAGTATTTTTCCTTTAGCTCTTCACTTTGTGCCTCACATCATAAAATCCATAGTGACCAGTTTTAAAGTAGGATTTTTTTTTACTTTTATTTGCATTTCTGTTATGCTAAATTTATTTCAATGCCATAAGTTTTTGGTTCTTCAGTTTCTTCTGGGGCATCTTTTTTTCTTCTGTGAAACTTCCTCTTCTGGCTCAGGAACAATTTGTTCCTTTTCAGCAAGGACCCTCTCCATGTGTTGGGGGGAGCTCATGTATGGGTTAACACAACCATGAGCTCTGTACATGTGGCGGTACATCTCGAGTGCCTTGTCTACCTGAACATATTCAATAGCCAGAGAATCAATCTACATCTAAACCCTTAAGTTCAGCATTACTCTTTGCAAATCTTTTTTCTTTTGGGGGGGGGATTGGGGGTTGAACCCAGGAGCATTCTACCTCTGAGCTACACCCCCAGCCCTGTTTTATTTTTTATTTTGAGACAGGAAAATTGCTGAGGCTGGCCTCGAACATGCCATCCTCCTCTCTCAGTCTCCCAAGGACTGGGATTACAGGTATGAGCCAGCACTCCCCAAAACTCTCTGCATTTCTAAACATGTGCACCAAAAATTCAGCACTCGTTTTAAGCCCACTAGCCTGTGTCCAGCCTCACTGTTTGGCCTGGGCATACTGGCCAACTTCAACATTGTCCCCAGGATGTACAGCATGTTTTTTAAAGGATGTATAACTTCAGAATTGTCATTCCCTGTCAAGGTGGGAAGACTTTAGTAAACGTGGCCAAGAAAATTTTATAATTTCATCAGTCAGGTTTCATAAGGCAACAACCTATTGCCTTATCCTCTCCCACCCTAGTAAATATCAAACAACATAGCATACCCTAAACATGGCAGCCTAGATGCCTGTCTTAGCTCGGGATTCTGTAACAGAATACCATAGGCTCTGTGGCCTAAACAACATACCTATATATCTCACAGTTCTGGAGGTGGAAGTCTGAGCTCAGGATGCCAACACAGTCCAGTTCCAGCGAAGGCTTTCTTCCTGGCTTAATGATGATCCTTTTGCTATGTCCTCACAGGGTAGTGAAAGCACAGGAGCAAGTTTTTATTAGGGCACTAATTCCATCCTGAGGATCCCGCCCTCATGACTTCATCTAAACCTAATCATCTTCCAAAGTGACATCTCAAATATCACTTCAAGGTCAACTACAACACATGAATGGGAAGGCACATGCATTCAGTCCATAATCACACCCTCGTCGTCCATGCCCTAATCTGTCTAAAAGGCCTTAAACTGCTGGCAATATCATTGGTCTGTATATAGTCATAAACATACCTGAGCCTTCACTTTGCTAAACATAAGGTCAACAACAACAACAGGGTACAACAACAACAAAAAAAAAAAAAACTGGGTAAAATTGGGAAGGGAGGATAGAAGAAGCAAATGTATTAGGGTAATTAAAAGGATAGATTAAGTATGAGCTCAATGATCTTGTACAGGCTTCACAAATTCTGTGATCTTAAACTGTACCATTTCCTTGAGCTGCATCTTGCCTACCAGAAAAATGAGTGAGGCAGGGTCATCTCCAAAGTACCACCAACTTTAATAAATAAAGATTCAGTGATTGAGTGAATAATATATATCCTGAGATTATTAAGGGGGAAATAGCATAAAGGTCATTGAGAAAAACTTTACAAAGAATTTAATGTGAACAAAGCAAAAAGGGAAGTTCCTAAGTGAAATTAATGAGACTTTCCCATTTAGAAAAGACACACACTTTAACCTCTGAAATAGGGATACAATCTGCAATAAAAATAATACTTTCCATTTATTGGGTGCCTACTCTCTACTAGGCACTCTACAAATCTAGCTCCTATAATCCTTAAAAAGACCTCATCATTCTTCTCTGTGCTCCAACCACATCCACCTCCCAATGTCCCTGGGATACACTGAGCCCATTCCCACACCCCTGACTCCTCCTATGTCTGGCTTTTTGTCATCATTGGGTCTCCATTCCGGCGCCACTTATTCTCTGAGAGTTTTCCCCTGGTTGCTCTGGCTAAAGAACCAACTCTGCTTCACCCCCCATAATTTTCTAGCTCACTGCCCTAATTCTTCATACCATGTGAAATTACTTTGTTCACATGTATATTTTCTTTCTCTCCATTCCCCACCCCTTCTACGATGTAAGCGCTGGGAAGGCAGGTACTTAACTTATTCACAGGTATGTCCCCAACACTTAGAAGTGCACCTACCTATTTCATATCTGGTGAATAAATTAATGTTATCCCTACTTGACAAATATGGAAACTGAGGCCCAGAGAGGCCCAATGACTTGTCCAAAACTACATAATAAATTGGTAGATCTGTAATAAAAGTCCAAGGTTGCCTGGCCCCATACCCTTGTTTTTCCCATTGTTTCTCAAACTACAGGGATCTGAATACTGTTTTCAGTTTTACATTTTTGTTCTTATGATAATGTAAAAGAAATATTAGCATGCTCAGAATGATATGGAATATCATATTATCACCTAATAAATGAAGATGGCACCACAATTTTAGGACCTGTATCTGCATTTGGGGTCTCAAATAAGTTAACACTAAGAAAATATGAGGTTAGTCCCCAAGTGAAGTCTAATGGAGCTCACGACATGCTGAAGGAAATAAAAGTTTTACATTTCAAATTTTAAAAAAATGGTGAGAGAATCAACTCCTCACATGACTCATGACGACTCAAACATATCAAACTCAAAGAATCTGCATCATAGCACCTAGTACTTTTGATGCAATAAACAGCATTATCTAAAAACGGTCCTAGGAGCTCACTCTAGGTTACCTTGATTACAAGTTACAAGTCATCAGTAACTGCACCAAACCCAGTCTGGTGGCCTGCTTCCCCCAGCAGGAATGTCTGTTCCCATCCCAACCCTAGAAGCCTCCAGTGTCCTTAGGTAGCTAGTTTTCCAGATAACTCCTTTAATACTAGATCCAAATCCAGATAACCTAACTTTGAGTAGTGTATGTGTCTCATTTATGGCATGGCTATTTTCTTGTGTTTAGACTCTAAAAAGGAAGAACAATAAGGAGCAAATAACCATCATCAAAACAGATATCCTCAGCATGTCCAGCAACGTTTGCTATCCCTAGTACATCTCCCTCCATGGACAACCACCTGCCTTTCCTCTTGATGACTCTTCCCTTTTAAGTTTCCCCAGTAAAGCCTATTTCCTACTTTTTCAGGCCGGCATTTTGGAATTATTTCTGAGCCCTATTGCAGGATAGATAGTG
This sequence comes from Glis glis, assembly GCA_004027185.1. Lineage (NCBI taxonomy): Eukaryota > Metazoa > Chordata > Mammalia > Rodentia > Gliridae > Glis > Glis glis. The sequence continues at coordinate 18,595 of PVJS01000847.1, read as the reverse complement.
ATCATGATGGGGCCCATTTTGAATGGTAATAGCCACAAAGAGATTTACCCAGCACAACTACCCTATTCATATGATAAAGATGTGTTGTCAGCTTTTCGTTGATGTGACCAAAATACCAGACAAGAACAACTTAGAGAAGGAAAATTTATTTGGCTCATGGTTCACAGGTTCTGTCTATGGTCAGCCAGCTCCATGACAGAAGCATCACTGTGGTGGGGCATGACAGAGGAAAGCTGCTCAGCTCATGGCATCTGGAAGCTGAGAGAGAGAGAAAAACGAGAAGGGACCAAGGACAAACATAGTCATTAAGGCCATGTCTCTAGTGATTCACCTCCTCCAGTCATGCCCCCCACTTCTTTTTTTTTCTTTTCTTTTCTTTTTTCTCTCTTTCTTTCTTTCTTTCTTTCTTTCTTTCTTCTTTATTTTTTGTGGTGCTAGGGATCAAACCCAGGGGCATTCTGCCTCTGAGCTACACCTCCAGCCCTATTTTTTTTTATTTTTTGAAACAAAGTCTCGCTAAATTTCTGAGTTTGACCACGAACCTGAGATCCTCCTGTCTCAGCCTCCCAAGTACTGGGATTACAAGCATGTGTCACTAAACCCAGCTCATGCCCCAGTTCTGAACCTGGCTGCATCAGGAACCAGGCTTCAACACATGAGCATGTGGATGTACCAGGTCCAAACCATAACAAAAGGTGATACAGGTTTTAACAAGCCAGCATGAAGTAAATGTAAATCTGGATTCTGTTCTATAGGTTGCAGATAATTACTTTGTAAATTTGATCTGGATTGTAGTGTGATAAGAGCTACAAGCACAACGTCTTTATATCTAGTTCTATATTTATGTATATTTAACCAATATTTTAATAAGATAATTTAAATCAAAACCAGGGGTGAGAAGACATCCTGTTTGTGAGCTCTAGGTTCTGCTCAAGCCCATGTCAGTAACCCTGAGACTTTAACAAGCCCATCTTGTTTATCCAAGGTAAGAACTACTGAGAGGTTGCATCTGGGTAAAATTAAGTTCCTGTTGTATGATCATGGCTCTTGTCTAAGTAGCATTCTCAACATTCAAGTATGAGGAAGCCTGTATGGGAAGATTGTTATGCATCTCCGCAATATTAGAAATTATACTTTGGGCTGGTTTCTCTCTGTGGCCAAGAGTTGCACTGACAAGCATGTACTCACCCAATGCTCCCGGAAATTGAGGGGATAACCCCCTGAGTCAAAACTTTCCTTAAATCCAAACTATTTGGGCAAATTCTGACCTGGTCAGCATTACAGGTCCACCTGGATATAGGAAACGAACAGACATACCTCAGTCCTACATCATTACTGGAGAGCTGGTTCTGTTCCATGACACCAGCATTGAGTTCTCCCGAGAAGCAGAACAGTGAGAGTTACATCACACACCTCAGCCAAACCAAGAAGTGTAAATATGAAGGACAGAGTCTCTGCACACCTTCGGTTTTCTTCCCTTTATTGAAGTTTATCAAAACTGCAATCCTCAGTCCCATTTCTACTCCTGCCCTGACCTTCAGGGAGCTCCAGACAAGCATTCAATCACTTGGGAAGGAGCCATAATGACTAGGCATCTCAAGTCAGGTTAAATTGGGCTCTTCTTCTCATTTGTTTTTTCCAAAAACTATTTGAGCTTTTAAGTTTTCCAACAAGCATCACTCATAAATTCATTTGTTATCAAGGTTCTCAATATAATTTTAATTCTGTGGTTTAATGAACTGGCTTATAGCAATGTTCTGAACATATCAGATCTCATTATCGATCCTCTCTTGGCATGCTGTCTCCTACCTCCATACGCATTCTTCCAGAGAATTAACTTATTAAGTCAAAGTTCCAGGAGAGACTATTTAGTGCCACTGTTGTTTATAACTTGAAACAAATAGGGCAATTGGTTTGGGTATGGAGAAGCAGTAGCCAACTGTCACATTAATAAATCACATTGTCAAAATATATATACTATCGTTTCATCTGAGTAAAACTAAGTATAAGGAAGCTATTTTAATATGCTAATCGTTCTTGTATTAAGATATCCAAACACTTATCAAATGCATTCATGTTTACATGCATTTTAAATCAAACATCTTTTTTGCACTGTTTTAGGAAAGGGTTTGTATAATTGATTTCCTTTTTTGTATTGAATTAGACTAAACAGACCAGCAGAAAGCTCATAGGAACCGTTCAGACACCTGATGTAAAAAAATACAACTATGTTTTTTGATGTTTATTAAAAACATTTCCCATAAGGATTTTGGAGAGAATTATTTGAAAGGCTGCAGCAGTTTAGTTGTTCTGAAAATAAGGCTTTATTAAAGGGAGATGGAGAACAAGATGTTACTAAAGAAATGGATTTAAAGGGAACTTTAAATTAAAATGCAATTTAATGTCACAGTTCATAAGACTAAGACTCCCATTCAAGTTTTAGTCCTGACTGAAAATCTGATAATATCCTTCTGCTGATCACACTCACCCCCTCACGGACCCACCCCTAGCTTTCCTCCCTCTTCATGTGTTCTATGTCCAGAGGCTCATGGGGCAAGACTGTCTTCACATCCTCTTTTAAGAGTGCAGGTATGCCAGGCACGGTGGCACACCCCTGTAATCCCAGTACTTGGGAAGCTGAGACAAGAGGATCGCAGGTTCAAGGCCAACCTCAGCAACTTTGTGAGGCCCTCAGCAACTTGGCAAGATCCTGTTTCAAAATAAAAAATAAAATAGGGCTGCAGGTGTAGCTTAGAGGTAGAATGTCCCCCCAAAAAGAGTGCAGTCATATCAGCAAATACCCATGTGTGTTTTTGACTATTTTCTTTCTTTGTGCTCAATGAGCTTCATAAAGATAAAGAAAACTAAGTTACTAGGGAACAGGAAAAGACAAAGGCTCCACTAACTGGCAGAAAGAAAAAAAACAAACAAATTCACCCAGAAAGTTTGGGTATGCCAAACCCAGCCAGAGAAAGAGTTCAGTATCTACACAGCATCACTACTCTGTGTGTTAATCACTGGCATAGCCAACCAGGCAGATCTAACAGATATATACAGGAGATTCTCCATGCTAAGTACAAAAACTACATCTTATATAAGTGCCCATGGATTCATAGAAAAAAAAAGACAATATTAGGTCACAAAGAAAATCTCAAATAATTACAAAAAAGGAAACATTATACAAGTAACATTTTCTAATCACAGTGCAATAAAAACTAAAAATAAATTACAAAACAATAAAAATTTTAAAAAACCCACCACCTAAGCATGTTTAAATTCTCTCTTAAGCAATTCTTGGGTGAATAAAAGGTCAAAGTAAACATTTCAACTAGATTGGTAAAACAGTGATAATGAAAATATGTAATGCCAAAAGCAATATTCAGGGGAAAATTCATAACTATAAATTACTAAACCAAAAGAAAAACAAATTAATTGAATCTTTTATTTCAGGAAATTTAGAAAGCACAATACATTGAGACTAAGAAAATAAGAGAGGAAATTAATAAAAATAATAGCAAAATCCATGAATTGGAAAATGAAAATGATAAAACCAATAAATATATTGAAGAACTAGTTCTGAGAACAATAAAAACAAGAAGTTAAGATAATCAAATGAAGTGAGGAGAAAAGAACAAATATGTAAGGACTAGATATTGGGGAAATGGCCACAAATAGCCACATATATAAATTAAAGGAATTATAGGAGAATATTCAACTTCATAAAAATATTAGATTGAAATATATGCAATCATCATTTTATAGGTCAAATATAGTTAAATATTTGCAATTTCATATGGCTTAACCCATCTTAAATTTTCATCTAATGAAATTTTACATTAAATTGATGACATCCAAGAATATGACAAAATATAATTAAAATTGACATATATGTATCTCCAAAAGCTAATGATATGCTAAATCATAAACTGGCATAAGTATTTTCATTAAAGTCAGAAAGGAGCAATTCTATGCTGTTCAATAGATTAACTATTAAGAATTTCCTATAAGTTCTAGCCAGTATCATTAATAATTATGACAATAGTTAACATTTATTGAATCCCATAGCCAGGTGCTATTATAAATATGTTATAAATATGGCCTCATCTTATGCCCCCGATAGCCCTATGAAATAAGCACTATTAGTATCCACAGACTACAGATAGAGAAACTAAACCACAGAGTGGTTAAGTAACATGCCTGAGGCCACAGAGGTAAAAAGTGACAGAATTCAGATTTGAACCCAGACATCTCACCCTCCTGCTGTGCTTACAATGAGAGAGAGAGAGAGAATGAAAACTGGAGTTCTTTTTTGATCTTGTCTATTTGGGATTCTGAATGCCTCCTGTATCTGGACATCTATCTCATTCCCAAAGTTTGGAAAGTTTTCTGGTATTATTTCACTAGAAATGTTATCCATGCCCTTAGATTGTATTTCAAGACTCTCTTCGATCCCAGTGATTCTTAGGGTGGTCTCTTAGTGTTGTTCCAGAGTAGAAGATTAAAATTGGAAAGGAGAGACAAATTTGCAGGAGACCTTACATTTGAAAAACACAAATAAATCAACCAAACTGTATTCTAAACTGTTAGAAATAATTAGAAATAATATTCAGTAAGGTAACTGACTACATAAATATATCAAAGTTAACAGCTCTTCTATATCCAAGAGTCATATGAATGCATACCTGTATGTATTCACATATATACATGGAGGGGAAGGGAAGGGGAAAGACATTTCTTCAGGAAGATTCTGTTCATTTCTAGTTTAATCTTTCTGTTCATAATCATTTAAATAAATACATATTTTCAATATCCTAAAGATCATCTTCTAAATAAACATATACATGTTATATGGTTATAGTAACAGAGGAGCATTTTTGTGTGTGTGTGGTACTGGGAATTGAACCCAGGGGCATTCTACCTCCAAGCTACACCCCCAGCCCTATTTTTTATTCTTAATTTTGAAACAGGGTCTCACTAAGTTGCGGAGGGCCTCACTAAGTAGCTGAGGCTGGCCATGAACCCAGATCCTCCTGTCTCAGCCTCCCAAGTACTGGGATTACAAGCGTGTGCCACCACTCCCGGCTTCAGAGGAGCATTTTTAATATCTGGGAATAAACTTAACCAAAAATTAGCAGACCCTTCTTGAGGAAAATGTTTCATATCTGCTGAGAGCCATTAAAGAGAACTTCAATAAATCGAAAAACAAAACCTATTCTTGGATAATAAGCTTAAAAATGTCAATTCCATTTAAATTAACTACAAATTTGGTGAGAGTGAAATAAAAATTATTAGGCATTTTAATCTTGTGAAATTATAATTTTTTCCTTTTGTTTAATTTTATTGCCTAATCATTTCATAACAACATTAACTAGTAATGCTGAGAGTTGTCATTATTGTCTTACTTTTGACTTTTGTGTGTGTGGTACTGGGGATTGAACCCAGCGTGTATTCTACCTCTGAACTACACCTCCAGCCCTTTATATTTTTTATTTTGAAACATGATCTCACTAAGTTATCCTGCTTTGGCCTAGAAGTTGGAATCCTCCCATTTCAACCTCCCAAGTACTGGAATTACAGGCATGTGCTACCACACCTGGCTTTCACTTTTGACCTGGTGTCTGTTTTGTTTTGTTTTGTTTTGTTTTGTTTTGTTTGTTCTTTTGATACTGGAGGTCGAACCTAGGGGCATTCTACCTCCAAGCTACACCCAACCCTTTTTATTTTTTGTTTTGAAACAGGATCTCATTAGGTCACTGAGAATCCCACTAAGTTGTTGAGGCTGGCTTCAAACCTACAATCCTCCTGTCTCAGCCTCCCAAGTAGAGGGATTACAGGCATGTGCCACTACACCTGGCTTCACTTTTGACTTCTAAGTGCCATACTTTTCACCATGAGTAATTTCGCTGGCATCATCAAATGATACCCATACATACACTATCATTTTTTAGCTATGAAATAAACTCAACTTTTTCTTGTTATGATTTTATTGAACTTCTTAGAAGCAGTTAACCCAAATTCTCTCTCTTCCCACTTTTTTCTTGTGACTTCTCATGCCACCATTTGAATCTCCTGCCTCCCCTTGGCTGTCATCCTTTGCTATCTACTCTTTAATCTGACATCTAAACGTCTAAACTCTTGTCCTATGTAGTCTTACTGAGTCCATTCAGAAAATCCTAAATTAAAATAGTCTGCCTGACGTTCCCTAACTCCTTCCTGATGCCCAGTTGCCTTACTGACATCTCCATTTTCATGTCAAGCAGGCTTCTCAAAACGAATAGATAGAACTCACACAGATAAAACTGTTCTCTCTGCCCCAAACCTATTTCCCAACTCACACAGATAAAACTCTGTTCTCTCTGCCCCAAACCTATTTCCCACCTCATGTTCTTCCTCTCAGTAAGTGGCACCACCACATACCCAGTTGATTTAGTCAAAAGCTGAATTATTCTTGTTGTTCTTTTTCCTTCACCCCTCATATCCAATTATTGTCCGGTCCTTTGGGTTGTACCTTTAAAATTGCTCTCAACTTCATTCCTTTCCTTGTTTATGTTGTTTTAATGGTACATTGTAATTATACATCGTGGTGAGGTTTAAAGTGATACAAACAGACATGCACAATCACGTGGTGTAGTTCCTTCAGCATCCCACTCCACTCCCCACTCCTCCCTCCCCATGCGTGGTAGTGACTGCTGTGATACCTTCATACATGGATATAACATTATTGGAACTGTTTCCTTACTCAATCTTCCTTCCTCTGCATCTTCCTCCCCCAATCCCCTTCCACTATTCTACGGGCCTCTTCTCATTTATCTGAAGTCCCTATTATTTCCTATTTTCTCTCTAGCTTCCACATATGACAGACCTCATTCCTTTCTATCCCTAGCGCAAGCCACCACTGGTTCTAAGCTGGACACTGTAGCAGCCTCTTGTCAGGTCTCCTCGCCGCCTCTCTGGTTGCACCTCCCGCCACACACTCCGTTCTCCATATGGCAGCCAGAGTGATCATTTTAAAGCACAAATCACTTCTTGTTTCTTCTCTGCTTCAAGTCTTCCAATGGCTTCCTTTGAAAGTGGCATAAAGTCTAAACTTTTCACTAAGAAACGGAGGACTCCTCCCGACTCCTCCGATCTCCACTCATGCACAGTGCTCTTCCACCACAGCTTTCCCATCCTCTAGCCCTGAGGCCTTCATACTTGCTGCTTCTTTGACTTGGACACCCCTCCCCACTCCTCATTCTCACACGAAAAACACATGTAACCAAAAGTCAAAAGACAAAGTAGGAAAAAACCATTTGCAAGGCCAGAGGTCTTATTACCTTCACACATAAAGAGAACTTTACAAATATTTTTATGCAGCAAAAATATTTAAATATAAGACCATTAGCCAAGTGCGGTGCTACACTCTTGTAATTCCAATACTTGAGTGGCTGAGACAGGAGGATCGCAGGTTCGAGGCCAGCCTCAGTAACCCAGCTAGATGCTCAGCAACTTAGTGAGAACCTGTTTCAAAATAAAAAATAAGAAGGGCTGGGGATGTAGCTCAGAGATAGAATGACCCTGGGTTCAATCCACAGTAACACACACACACACACACACACACACACACACACGCACGTAAGACCATCGCTTGTTGTGGAGGACTTAAAGTCATTTAAAAATTGCTATTATTTATCATTTAAAAAGTACTATTATTACTCACCTTTAGTTTCTATCGATATCCCAAAAGAATGAGAGGAGGGTCTAATTAGAATAGGCAAGATCGTTTTGAAAGTAGAGTAATTGAAAGAGAGCAACTTTAGCAGGTGTTAAACCCTATTACAACGGTGCAAGAACTAAAACTTTAAATAAGAAGTATAAATTTAGAAAAGAAGGAAATAAATATTTGCAAATGATGTGACTATATGCAGAGAAACCCAACGAATGAACCTAAAAGCTAATTAAAAGTGAGAATTAGTAAAGGTGCCAAAAAATACAGAAAATAATAAAACATATGGGAATCTTTATTTTTTTGAAAAAAGATCCTATGTAGTAACTTAACATATAAGAATTTAATACATAACATATGTAGTGATATAACATCAAAGAGACATTCTTGTACTTTTGGAAGACAACACTGTTGAAATATAAGTACTTTCTAATTTGTTCTCTAAATTCTAGCTAGTACCATAATTAAACAGTGCTCATCCTCAGCACTAAAGCCAAACTCTCTCCCACTACCTATATTCATCACTTCCCCCACGCCGCCAAAGGCACAATTTCCTTGAAATGAATTTATATTTCGTGGAATAAGCAAAGAAAAAACGAAATGTTGAATAATACCGTAAGCGTGCTGCGCAGACCCAGCGCCATGCTAAGTTCTGTGTGTGTGCAGTTGTGCTTAGAGGAACACTCACGCACACAACTTCTGATTATTGGCACATGGCTGAAGATGGTTGACTGTAGAGCAGCAACCATCCAGGGGTCCAGGTTTGTGCTGGACCCCTTGCCTCCCTTTCTTACTCCTTTCCTTGGTCTCTGTCACACGGACCTTCATGTTTCCCGTCCCACACATGTACAACCCTCCATCCCTTGTCCCCAACCCGCAGGAGATCACTGGCAGCATTGGCTTACACTTGTTTGGTTTACATTAGTGAGCCAAGGGCAACTGCAAGCATTTGTATTTTAAACTTTTTATATGTAAGATTTAAGAACGGCTTTTTTATTTTTATTTATCTTAGTGCTGGGGATGGAACGCACGGCCTCCCCCATGCTAGGCAAGCGCTCTACCACTGAGCTATACCCCCAGCTCAAGGACTTTTTACTGATCCTGATCCCCAGGAGATCCAATATGCAGCCAAGTTTGAAAATCCCTGGAGCAGCCACCTGGGGATCGTTGAAGGCCTTTTCCTATAGGTCTTTCTGTTAAAGAATAAGTGTTCCTAATTGATGAGGGGACCTGGAGATCTCCTGGTTGGCTGACTCCTACTTTCAGATACCTTCCAACCCTGTACTACTCCCCCCATTCCTGGGAAAAGTCACCCCTCCCAGTCACTCATGCTAAGTGTTTCTGTCTCCTCCGTTGGACCCAAGTCTCTAAGTTATTAGGATCTTACTGAGCTCTCGCCCCTAGCTCATGATATAGGCTGATGTCTGATACTCTTCCACCATCGTCCCTAACCTGCCCCCAAAGTGTGGTCATTCCTGCGTCCTTGGCTCAGCAACCTTTTTATCAGCCCTCCAACATGGAGGATTCCCGGAACAGGGCAGCATCGAGAAACACACAGATGTTGGTTACAGACCCCTGGATGGAAGTGAGGACATGAAGTGACACAGAGAAAGAAGGCAGGTGCACCAGGAACTGTAAGAGTTGAGGGTTTTGTTCTAGGCTGAGAGTGTGTGCTTGCGGGTATGTATTAAAGTGCATGGGTGAAAAGCAGTAATGATTTTCATTATTGAAGAACTAATGGAAAGAAAAACTAACACTATTTATCATTTATCTAATTATCATGCATCACAAAGATTATTTTTCTGCTCCATGAATATATATGTGTATATATTGATAAATGTATAAGATTAACTCATGTGTTTCATGTGACAGTGATTCTTAGTGCTGCTTTTATTAGTCATATTTCATATTCATAGTTTGGGGCTCAGGATATCTACTAACAACTTAAAGAACTAATAGGGAATGTTAATTAAACATGTCTGTGATAATTTATGATACTGGTGTCCAAATACAGGGAAGTTATAAGCTTGTAATATCGTTCAGAATTTTTCATGAATGAGGTTCAATTTTGAAGTCCATTGTTTGGTCTGTGACATATCCAGCCAGTGCTGGGTCCTGTTCTCTCCAGTGATTCTTCACAGAGTGTTCTGCAATATCCTGTTCAATAAGATGTGACCTGGTCTAGAAATAAGAGTGATCAATGGAAATATTGCCAGTATACTGCATGTAGCTATAGATGATGTACAGAAGACCCGTTCTTCCAGCAGGGGGCTCTCTCACCATTAGAAGTATAGCTAGGGAACTTTAAAAAAAAAGTATCCCCCAGATTGTTCTTTCGTTGACTCATTCACCAAAATAATGTTGAGTTCCTCCTAATCGCCAAACTCTGTGTTATTTTCTGGGGCTACAATAGGGAGGCCTTTGTTCCCATGGAACTTAGAATCTGGTATCTGATTTCTGGCCACTTCCCACTAGAAATAATCATTGTTTTCTGAGTAAAAGCTGTTATTACTAGAACATTCATTTAGGGAGTGGATGATTTGGGCTGCTGGGAAAGCAAGTACTTAGGAAAAGGCTTTGAATGCAGATTACACTTGGCTCTGCTCTCCTCTGCGCTCTGAGAAGTGTCCTCCTTCCTGTACCTAGTAGAGAAACGGCCTCAGTTCTCTGGGAGGTCTCTCCTGAGAGCCAACCAGTGCTGGGTTCTGAGAAGAAACAACTAATCCATCCGGAGGTAGAAGCCTCCTGTTCCAACAATTTCTAATGTCTTGGCTTAGAACCTGTTATTCTAAGAACAGTGAGGGAATTAGAAGACATATTTAAAATGCAGAGACTAAAAAACAGCATCTAAGGCAAGGGTGGTATAAGAAATTCCAGAAAAATTCAAACTTTCCAGATCAGTTTTTTTCTTTCAAATATGAAGGATGTCACTGTGGTTTATGGGAGGAAGCCATTGTTACAATTTGGATTATCTACTTTTTCTTTTTTTGTTTTTAGTACTGGGGATTGAACCAGGGGTGTTCTACCTCCGAGCTACATCCCCAGCACTATTTATTATTATTTTTATTGTTATTGTTATTATTATTATTATTGAAACAGAGTCTTGCTAAGTTGCTGAGTCTGTCTTTGAATCTGCGATTCTCATGTCTCAGCCTCCCAAGTACTGGGATTACAGGTGTACGCCACTGTACCTGGCTTGATTATCTACTTTCATAAGTCTTAAAATACAAATGAGAAGATTGGTACTATTTTATGAACCACCAAGACATTAACATCAGAACACAGTCAAGAGGTAAAATATGGTGGCGACTTCTAATCTTTCCTCTTAACATTTCAGGTCAGATGCAGCTCAAGGCCAAGGGATGTACATTACCAATCTAATGCCCAACCCCCTCTTTTGCATATTGGATATCTAGAACCCAGACAGGATCCAAGACTTGTCTACATCACACAGCTGAGTTCTCAGGAACCGTGTTTTTTTTTTTTTTCAGCCTCAGTTCTTGAAGATTGTGAAATCATAGCATCTTGGAGTTAAAATGAATTTTGGGAAGTCATACCAACATACCTACCAAAGAGTTAACAATGCAAATTACCTCAATAAATAAACAATATGTGGATGTGTTTATGCAAATCTATGATTTTAAAAATACCCATTGTAACAATTTCCAAATAATGTCCAGTTCCTACAACTCATCTTAGCTAGTTAACACCATGGTGAAAACTAATTCGTTGTCCTCAATCCTACTGAAACTCTCAATGATACTTTAAGCAGCTCATCATCACTCAAAATAGCCCCAGATTAGAGGCCAGAAAGTCAAGATACTAAGAATTAAACTCTAGCCCCTAACAATCTACGCTGACGATCTCCTGCATCTGTTGAGCAAGACACCAGTCACAGGGTCATCTATTGTCAGAATATCAGGGGATGGTTTCAGAGACTTATGGTGACCATATTCGCTGGGCCAAAATATGGGACAATATGTTTGAATTAGTATCCTCAGAAAATATAGAAGTCACAATACTAACACTTGATGCCAATTCAAACTTGGGTGTGTTCAGTTTATTGAGATCCTGTCTTAATGCACAAGCCGTTAACATATTGCACCCACACTCCGTTTACTTTCTTTGGAGGGGCGATGATTAGTCTGAATTGTCAACTTGACTGGATCATGAAACACCTAAGATGATGTGACTTTGGGTGTGTTGATGAGATGATTGGTTTATGTAATGGCAGATTAAAGGGGGAGTCCTGCCCTGAATGTAGGCGGCACGGTTCTGATAGGAGCAGGACCTGGATAAAAGAAGGAGAAAGCCGTGTCGAAGGCATGCGTGGTTCTTTGTGAAGAAAGTGCATCTGCTCTTATCTGAGATACAGGTCTTCATCTCTTCCAACTGGATTCTCACCATCATTTCTCCGGAGAGTTTCCTGGCCTTTCCATCTTGGACTGGGACTGGATTAGTGGTCGTTCCAATTCTGAGACTCCAGCTCTTGGACCGCTCCACCAGCTGCTGGTTCCTCCGGCTCTCCACATGCAGTCGGCAACGTAGGATTACACTGCTTGGGACTGTAAGCTGATTTAAGTCCCCTTTTACCATATATGTGTCCTGTGAGTTCTGTTACTCTAGTGAACCCTGACCAATACAGGAGACATGGAACATTTAGCTAATAGCTAATAACATACTTAATGCCATCTTTTGGGTACTTTATATAAACTACGTCCTTTTGATTTCAAAACAAATTTGTTCATATGGGTCCTTTTTTCATGCCTATTCTGCAGATGAGGATACTGAGTTTCAGAGAAGTGAATTCTCTTGTCCAAGGCCACTTAGCTAGAAGATGACAGGACTGGTATTTGAGCCCAGGTTGGCCTCCAACGTTTATGAAGTGTGGTAATCATTAGGAAGAGAGGGTCCAGATTATGCTGTGTCTCCCACCTGGAAAAGGGTAAAAGTGGGTGGACAGAAGGGGGCTCTTCTACATTTAACAGTGCCTCTGAACACCAACCAAATATCTACAGTCACTTCTAAGCACTTATTTTCAAAAATCTCCTTAAACTCAATGTTGACATCCAAATTTATTAGTTTCCTGCACAAAGTCAGCTTCATGTAGAGTTAAAAGTCAGAAAATTGGGTTCTAGTTCAAGTTCACCAGCTACTGCCGTGGGTGCTATTCCCCGGCACTCTATTCCCTCTGCTCTAGAATGAAAACGATAACATTATCAACTTCCTAACATTTTCCTAAGTATTAAATAAAAAGAATGTATGCGACAGATGTTTTTGCAAAATCTTATACAAACATTATTATGTTTTCTATTTATTCATTTGATTTCATGCTTTCATGATAGGATGGAGCCATCTAGAATCATTTTCAATTTCCATCTTTTTTTATGGCTAAGCAACAACCAGACCTCAACGGAGAGAAGGAATTTTCACATGTTAATTTTTGTGGTTTGCCAAACAAGCAATAAAACTGCTTAAACCATATTGCTTCCATCGCCTTATTTGGCTTGTTCTAACAAATACGGAGAACAATGAATTTAGCTAAGACTGATTTCAGATTAACCTCTCGAACATAAAGCAGTCAATTTTTATAATGTATGTGGAGCAGGTAATAAGCATGGGAATATGTAATTGCCCTTTAAGAAATATTTGTTTTCAATCTGGGCTTCAGAGCAACGTGGAGAACTAAATTATATGATTTAAGTGGCCTTAGTAAAACTCTCAATATCAATTATAGATTAGGAAATGGAAGCAGAGGCATAGAAAAGATGAATTTTTAGAAGCACTGAACCTTACACTCTATCATTGTTCTATAAACCATAATGAAGACAACAGTCGATTACTGAAATCACATTTTATAGTATTTTATATACAACTAGGTGCACTGTTATTTATGTTATTTTAAGTAATATAATAATATTTAATACAGTATTTTTAATTTCATTATTTTTAAATGTAAACCAAAAGGCAAAATATACAACCACCCAATAAGTACATGAGAAGATGCCCAGCATCTGTAATCATTAGGGAGATGCAAATCAAAACCACAATGAGACTCCACCTCACATACATTATGATGTATGTGAGGACGCAGAGGAATTATTTGTGGTGCACTGTTGGTGGAAATGTAAAATGGTCCAGCCACCATGGAAAACAGTATGCCATTCCCTCAAAAATTAAAAATAGAATCATCATATGATCAAAGAGTTCCATTTCTGGGTATATACCTAGTGGATCTGAAAGCATTGTTTCAAAAAACTATGTTTTACACCTACGCTCCTAGCAGCAGCGTTCACAGCAGCCAAAATGCAAAGACGACCCTAATTCACATGGATGGACTCGCAGAATAGCGAGATGTGGTCTGTACATCCAATGGACTGTCATTCAGCCTTAAAGGGGATGGATATTCTGATATATTTCACAACATGGAACCTTGAGGACATTGTGCTAATTAAAGTAAGCCAGTAATAGAAAGTACAATAATGTATGATTCCACTTATATGACATACTGAATATTCTTTTTCATAACCAAGAAATAAAATGTACATGTGTTCAAATTATGCTAATTTGAACTTCTTTCATCCTGTATCTTTTAATCTTCATGTCTGAAAAAATACATGTTTAGGAAATACTGTTTAATTTATACCTGCAAAGCTTCTTTCCCCCCTACCCCCGGCCCTACCTATCTGGCCCATGTGTGCAGGTGCCCCACCCCATCTGTTCTGGCTTTACATTAGTACTGAACCATAATTTTGGAATTCCTTACTGCACAGTCCAAGTTATTTGCTGTGTTCCCCTCCTGCCAGTCCCTATCCTATTCTAGCCACACCCCGGCAGTGTCCCTTATACACCCAATTCCCTGCAAACCAAATTCCTCCCATCATGGAGCTTAGGAAAGTCCAAGCAGACAGGATATCAGCACTCTCCATCCTCAAAAGAAAAACCTGGCTTAGAAGACACGCTTAAAATACTCCCTGTTTAAAAGCAGATATGCCAGATGGTCCTAGGGCAATCTTCTGTGATGAGTGGATTCATTCAGAGTTAGTGCAGGCAAGTGGTAAAAGCAACAGACTCTGCCACTCACTACCTGGGTGCCCTTGGGGGACTCAGCCTCTCCACACCTGCTTCCATATCTACCAAATAAGGAAAATCATTGTCCCTCTCATAGAGTCATTGTCAGAAGTAACTGAGTTAATATGTGTAAGGTATTTAGAGTGCCTGGCACCTAGTGCATGTCCAATGTGTTTCCCATTATTATTACTCTCGTTTTCCTATTATTCACTCATTAAATATTTACTAATCTCTGCTAGTGCTTTTAGGCTAGGCATTACAAAACAGCTCTGAGGGCTGGGGAGGTAGCTCAGTGACAGAGCACTTGCTGAGCATGTACAAGGCCCTGGGTTCAATCCCCAGTACCATAAGTAAATAAATAAATAAGCAATGAGCAAAGCAAGTAGCAAATGAACAGCTCTTGTGGAAGATGAGCATGAACGATATCATCTCACAAATGCATAATAATAAATATGATATAAATGCCTAAGAGATGACTACTCCCCCCTAAATATCTTGGGCCTATCTACCAGACTTCTCCATACCTGCAGTTCTTCTATTTTTCCCAGGTATCAGGAAGAAGCTGGTTTGGTTGCCTCAGTCAATGAAGTAGTCCTGACTTGCTGCTAGTCTAGTGCTTTTGAGCCCTGTTTCCAAGAAAATGTCTGGTTCCACTCTTTTCCATCTTATTTCTTAGCAGCTCTGTTAAACAATACAACCCACCTCTCCTGCATCAACGTCACAGCGCGGTCCCTTGGGGACATTGCCTCTGGCCTGGTTGCTTTCAACCTGCAGTCCTCTAGAACTCCTGTCGCCTGGGTGGCACTTCTGCCTGGCATATTACTCCAGCTTCCTCTTTCCCTGGCTGCCCCATTGTCCTGCCCACACTTTAGATCTAATCACTGGATCTGGCTTCAGATGCTTCAAATGCAGCCTCTACTACCTACAGCTACTTGCGTGAGCTTGACCAAGTTACTCAACCTTTCTCAGCCTTTGTCATCTGATCTGTAAAATGGGAATAAAAAGAGCCACACCATAGAGTTTAGTGGCTTAAACAAAACAATACCTCTTAAACAACACAGACTGCCTTAACACTCAATGAATAAATTTATCCTCAAACACTGACGATATACATGCAGTGAGTACTGATCTTCAAACACTGAGTTTACAAGGCAAAAAGTACATAAAGTGTTTTACTCATTAGATTATGTTCTTTTGGGAATAAGAACTGTATAGGAAAAAATTGCTGAGATAGAAAAGTTAGGGAGACTTACTATACAGTTAAAGTGCTCAAGAAAGAGGGAGAAAAAGAGGCGGCTAGAGAGAAGGGGATGTGCAAGGGTCCTGAGATAGGAAAAGCTAGCAAGTTAAAGAGCCTGAAAGATTGCTGAGCCTAGAGCCTGGTGAGCCAGCGGTGCTGAGACATGAGGTGAGGTGAAAGAGGTGAACTTCCTAGGCCTCCATAGTGAACAGCTTGGAGTTTACTGACCTCCCTCCTACTACCACCCTCCGGTCCTGGCTTGGGGTTTTAAATACCAGACATTTGCTCCAATGTTTGATTGGGGGGGGATCAGTCCTATCTCTGTACTTTCCATGGAGATGTCCTCTAGTTCCAAGGCCTCACATGGCATTCATATACCAACGACTCTCCATTTCTATCTCTACCTCTGACCTCACTGGCCTTCATATGCAAATCTAATGTCTCACTATTACCACACCATCTGGATGTCTGATGGGCATCTCCAATTTGATACGACCTTTCATTTGTGCCCTCCAAACCTGCTCTTGCCCCAGTCTTCCCTATCCCTACCACCATCCAATCTTTTGTTCCAATCAAATTGTTTATAGCAGCCTTGATATCTTCTCTTTCTCTCTCTCTCTGTCTCTCTCTCTCATCTCTCATCTCTCATGCCCTGCTTCATCCAATCCATCAAGACTTATAAGCAATACATGTAAAGCTGTCCTCTACCTGCATACCTCTGTGTCTCAACAGCCTCTGCCCACTACTGCTACTAGAGCACATGCCTTTACCATTTGGCCACACCACCTACTGAAATAGTCTCCTGAAGAATCTACCTATTTCCTCAAAAAGCAATCCTTTGTTGGTTGTTGCCTCTGACAATTAATCTGCCACAGTGATCCATTGAGAACATGAAGGTAGCTCACATGACATTACTCCCCTGCTTAAAATCTCCTGTGGCTTCCCACTGTACATGGAAAGAAATCCAAGCCCTTACCCTGGATACCGCCTGACCCCTTCACTTCCCCTCCGACCTCACTTCTCCTGGATGGCTCGGCTCCAGCCACATAGTCTTCAAATGCACCATAAGAGTTTCCACCTCTGTCTTTAAGCATCTCGACCCCTCTGCCAAGCATGCCTTGTATCCAGATAGTCACAGATCTGGCTGTTTCTTCTCCCTAAGCTCTTGCTTTCAAATACTCCACCCTCAGAGAAGCCTTCCTGAGCTTCTCATTCAAAAGAAGCTCCCCAGCACAATAGCACACACCTATAATCCCAGTACATGAGAGGTGGAGACAGGAGGATCACAGGTTACCCGCCAGCCTCAGCAACTTAGCAAGACCCTCAGCAACTTAGCAAGACTCTCAGCAACTTAGAAAGAGCCTGCTTCAAAATAAAAAATAGAGAGGTGGATCCAAGATGGTGACCAAGGGAGATACCACACTACAATCTCTCTAAGACTTGGATCCCAATTGCCGTGAAAGCAACTTCTCGACAGGAGAAGAAAAGCAACAAAAACTTGAAGTAAAGAACAAAAAGTTTGAAGCGCGATGGAATCAAAGACAAAAGACAAAACAGAGGAAAGTAAAAAGCTCCAAGCGCCTTACCTAAGGGACGGCAGCGGCGCCATCTTGGCCAGACCGCACTGGCTGCTACCGGCATCGTGGCTTCCACACGCTGCCAGCAGAGAAGTCAGAGACCTGCTGTGAATTCAACTGCAGGTCAGCAGAGACGAAAGCAAGCAGCGGCTCCTCCACACTCAACACACCAAACAGCAGCGTCGACAGTGGTTGCAGCGGCACCATCTTGGCAGGACCTTACCGGCGGCTGCCAGCATTGTGGCTCCCACACAAGACCAATGGAGACACCAGCGACCTGCTGTGAACCCAGCAGCTGCAGAATAGCAGCAGTGAAGGCGAGCAGCGACACGCTCCACACGCGACACAGACTCGAACGGCTGCATCGGCAGAAGCAGCAGCGGCGCCATCTTGGTCGGACCGCGCCGACGGCTACCGGTATTGCGGCATCTGCAGGCCACCAACAAGGAAGCCAGCGAGCTCTTCTAAAACCAGCACTGCAGAGCACCAGCAACGGGTGTGAGCAGCAGTTGGATCCACACTCGGCAGAGTCCCCAGGGCCCAGAGGCCTAACCAGAGCCTGCAGCAGCGACTGAGCCCCCCCCCCCAGAGATTAAGAGCAGCGCTCAACAAGACCGTAAGTCAATGAGCCGCCCCAGGGGGAGACCACCCAGTGAGGCCACAGGGACTTGCGGGGTCTGGGACAGTGTGGATTGTCCCAGCGGAGGTGGGAGTGGGGTCTGCTGTGGGACACGGTAGACACATGGATAAGCAGACAGTCCCTGGCAACATTTGGGTGGGACAGACTTGCAGCCCATGGGTTGCAGGGCCCTTACAGAGTCCCCGGGGATCTCCACAGGACATACAGCTTTGGTACCTGGGGAAAATTGGACCAAACCAGCCCTCTCTATGGAAAACGTTGAGTTCGGGGCAAAGCAACACCTGCTGCTTCTGTAGGCAAAGAGAGACACAAGCCCGGAGCCCCCTGCTGGTGAAACCTGCCATAGGTGTAGACAGAGAGAG
>PVJS01000846.1:0-112685 GCA_004027185.1 Glis glis | reverse complement strand
AATCCCAGTACTTGGGAGGCTGAGACCGGAGGATCCGGGTTCATGGCCAGCCTCAGCTACTTAGTGAGGCCCTCTGCAACTTAGTGAGACCCTGTTTCAAAATAAAGAATAAAAAAATAGGGCTGGGGGTGGAGCTCAGAGGTAGAATGCCCCTGGGTTCAATCCCCAGTACCGCAAAAACAAAAACAAAAACAAAAACAAAAACAAATAAATCATGGCATTTAAGAAAACAATCATGTCCAAAAACATCTCCGGGGTGGTTGATATGGCAAGTCCTGTGCTAGTTAGCCGCTAAGTATTGTGCTAGTTAGCTAGTGGACACACTTCAAGAATAAGATACAGACAAGAGAGCAGAGGTGGCAGAGGAGATGAAGTCATCAAAATATGATTAGAAGGGAGTGCTGTATCAGAAGGAGACATGGCCTGTAATATTCAGGAGAAAAGTGATGCTAGGATAATGTTTAGATTTCTGGCTTGGGTGACAGGGAAGATTTAATAAGATTCACTATCATAGACGGAATAACATGGATAGATGTTTGGTCTTCTTTATTTTTTCCTGTTGGATGAGGTGGAAATGGAGAGATAATATATTTGCTTTTCTAGAACTAGATATATAATTTTTAAATGCAGAAGAAATTATTGGCTCTGTCACTTGCAGAGCTATACTAACAGACACGGGTGCTAAAACAATGAGAACGGATGAGGGCAGCCCAGGATCCATCATTCCTCCTTCTTCTTTGACTTCCATTTTTATACATGATAATAATGTTAAGATGGAGAGAGTAATCTTCACACATTCACCCAAGTCCACAGTATTTCACTCACTAATGCAACCTGTGTGGTTGCCAGAATGAAGTTGTCTCTTGGAGTACTCTCTTATTCCAATGTGTGCGGGTTTCTCCCATTAATGACTGGGAGTATCAGTTCAGACTGTACGACTTCTGCTTTGACAAGTAAATATTTTAAGGCTTAAGTTTGATTCACTTTTGATAATGGAAGATCTTCCCACAACACTTCTGAAAATTCCTCATCACATCCAAAATCCCCAACAATAGTAGGTCAGTTCATCAATGCAGCAGAAAGTCCAACGAAAAGGGACTAGACCAAAAATTTAGTAGTGTTCCTTCTGGATAGGATTATGAGTGACATTTCCCCCCCAAATTTTTCTATTCACCTATATACACATATGCATACATATATATGCATACATATATCCACATATATATACTCACATTTATATACTCATATGTTTTTAAATATCCATAATAAATATTCATTGACTTAATAATCAGGAAAATATTTTAAATGAAATCAGTCTGGCAAAAACTTCCAGATGAGCTGAAGGTTCTGGCATAGTCAACTGAAAGGAGTTTTGTGAAAATCCCAGTGCGATATGCTCAGCTCAGAGTTACTGGACAGATAAAGAAAACTAAAGCAGGCAATGTCATCAACTAGCAAGTTCTCTCAAGGTCCTGTTATTGTCTTATAAAAAATGGTCTAGACCTCCCAGAAGGGAATGTAACCAATATAACCTTCAAAGCAGAAATTATTCATCTAATGATTTTTGCAGGCAGCAAAAAAAAAAAAAAATGAGTTTACCTCTGCAGAAGCAATATTCTGGAAGGCAAGTTAGATTTATGACAATGTGTCAGTTTCTTAAGCCAGGAACTTTGAGTCTATCTAGAAGAAGCAAGTGTACAGCCACTTGCATTCAGAAAGCACGGAAGGGCAGCGTCAATGTCCTTCCAGTGGAAAGAGTTCTTTATTTTTTGTTTTCAAACACATACAGTCACATTACATTCTAGAAATGCATAACTTGACAATAGGTGTTTGGACTGGTCTGCCATGCATTACTAATAGTGCAAAGCAAAAGCAAAACCAGTTGCTATTTCTATGGTTTTAGTCAGAATTATTAGAATAAAAATCATTGCTTTTTTGTTTAAACTTCTATGTTTTCTTTTTGGCTTTTGAGGCATAGCACAACATCAACTTTCAAATTAAAATGAAGTGTGACACTTCAATAAAAAGAAAACTATGGAAACCAAATACTGTTCTTATTCTACACACAGAATAAGCAGCCTAGAGATGGAAATCATACACATTTTGCCTATACTTGCCAATAATTAAAGAAAATCAAAACCATCACAGCCTTGCATACCATGTTTACTATTTAATATAATATTTACACATAGCAATAGAATAAGTAAAAGCATAATTGGGTGCACTGCTGAGGATTATATAAAGCAGTGCATTCCCAACCCCTCATCAAATGGCCTAATCCACCAGCATTTGCCATCATGCAAACCAGGATGTGGTTTTGTTTTGACAACTAACAAGTTCCTAACAAGAGTCTACAGTTCCTAGGAAGATTTTGTCCAAATATCAGATGTGGCTGTTGAAAACCAGCTATTATAACAAAAAGTAGGTTCAGATTTTCTCTAAGAAGAGCCCCCTCATAAATACTGGAAGATGTCTTGATTCTCTTCATTTATGGGGAATGAATTACAATTAAGGAAGCATTCCTTTCCTCTGACGCAAGTCTTCGTGCCTCCCAGGCTGCGCGGCACGTGCCTTGCAGGGCTCTCCTCAGAATCCTCTGTGGACACACCACATCTCTCCCTGTGCTTCACCCTGCTTGCTTGTTGAGCCACACACGCATCCAGAGGCCTATGTGGTACCCAGTTCTCCTTCACAGATATACTCTCAAGCTTGTTTTGAATTCTTTCAAGTCCTGATAAGGAAAGTTAAATTTATGTGAGAATGTTGAGAGAAAGCTAGAAAGATGATATGATGAAAGAAAATTAGAACATATTTTTAGGAAGCAGTTGCTTGAATAAAATGAACAGAAGTACCCTGCCAGTGATGAAGCTTTTGCAATATTGAGTGTACTAAATGCCACTGAATTCTATACTTTAAATGGCCGAAGTGGTACATTTTATGTTGTGTAGGTTTTGCTATGATAAAAAATTTAGCTCAAGAAAAAATAGTCCTTTACCACTGACTTATATCATCTCAGAATTATAAAGAACCGGAAAATTGTCTAGGCAAGTATTTTTAAGCCACTGGTAGCAAGCACTTTGTGGCTCATAAAATTAATTTGTACAAGACCATATTATTTAATAAGATGGAAGAGAAAATATTTTGTGTCGTACTGGGGATTGAACCTAGGGATATTTTACCTCTGAGCTACACTCTAAGCCCTTTTCATTTTTTATTTTGAAACAGGGTCTTGCTAAGTTGCTGAGGCTGACCTCAAACCTGTAATCTTCCTGTCTTAGCCTCCCAAGTGCAGGCATGCACCATCACACCTAGTGACAAAAAATTTGAGAGTATCACATATAATGAGGGTACATATAGGACAGTTTAATAAAACCATGCTTTAATGCTGTGTGTAATATATGTTCATGTACTTCACCATGGTGCAAAACATATTTCATTCTATATGTTTCAATAAAAAAAGTTAAAGGTATCTAGTCTGACCCAACTTTTCATCCTATACAAATATCTGTTCCACAAAATTTCTGACCCTTATATCAATGGGGAAAAAGGAGAAGATTCTACATTTAGTAGTGCTAAATACATAGTCTATAGTAGATCTAACAACTAAAATAAGGTTTTAACACACCAAAATTATAAGTATGTACAACTCTAAAACAATTCAAACATAGAACTATAGAATCAATGTCTACTAGCAGCCTTTTGTGATCTGTCATTTATAAAATGACTCAGGATGTGACCCTGGAAACTTACTGGAAGCCTCATTTCCATGCTGAGGAACACAGAAGTATGGAAATAAAGGCATATGCCTTTTGCACATTTAAGCAAGCAAGACCTTGGAGGGGATAAGCAACTAGCATTCTACAGAAACTATTTCTGACTAATCTACAAGGATATGACAAATATTCTGGTTCTCTATAATTATATAATTATAATGCACCAATAAAAGTATATTAAAAGTTAAAAATAGAATTTTTTGGGGAAAAGGTAAAAAGGTAGGTTTAGAGGACCATCATCTCAAGGTCCTACAATAAATTTACACTATTATATAGCAGTTCTGGCCACAGGAGTCTAAGAAACATAAAATGGGGTTTGAGAAAGTTGAAGAACATAGAATTACACTAACCTAGGTGTTGATACAATTTTACACTTTTATTGGTGCATTATAATATCACATCACAGTGAGGTTCAAAGAAATACACACATGCACAGAGCACTTGGTGTGTTCCCCTCTGGACCCCACCCTGCTATCCTCTCCCTATACCTGTTAGTGATTGGTAGCCATAGCTTTACATGGGCATAGCATTATTTAAACTGTTTACTTCATCAGTTCTCCTTTTCCCCTACCCACCTCCCTCCCCGAATCCTCTTCCACTCTTCTACTCATTTCTCTCTTTTAGTCCCTTTCATTTCCTATTTTCTCCCTAGCTTCTACATATGAGAGAAAACATATGACCCTTGACTGTCTGAGACTGGCTGATCCCACTTAGCATAAAATTCTCTAGTTTCATCCATTTTCCTGCAAATGACATAATTTTGTTCATCTTTATGGCTGAATAAAATTCCATTGTATGTATATGCCACATTTTCTTTATCCATTCATCTGTTGATGGACACCTAGGTTGGTTCCATAATTTGGCTATTGTGAATTGTACTGCTATATAAAATGTTTTCTGAAAATGATTAAGTATGTTATATTTATTTCCAGTGCTACCAAGTATTGAGTAGCCTGTAAAGGTGGGCCTTTCCAATGAAAGTCTGCATCAGCTTCACCTAACGTTCCCAGTGGTTTGTTACAGATCACCAGGGCATTTCAGTCAGTGATGAGGTGGTCATTCTCCGGGATTCACCTCTTAGAGATAAGACAGAGCTGCAACACACATGGTCCTTCTTGCTGATACTCTGAGATCCACCAGACTTAACACGCTCTCCTGGCAGAGGAAACAGGGGTCTCGTTTCTATTCTAAATCACTCATCAACGAATGCCAGATGCTCTCCAAGGAAGACTTGACAATCAGGAAAATACAACAATCCTGAAATGACATGTCACCTGCACACAGTGGGGTATCGGTAAGAACTTGCTGACAATTCAGGCTTGAAATTCCCTGCTTCCAGAAGCACTGATAATAAAAATCCCAAACCATAGACACTTATGCAAAATTACCTCTTCTCAAGTACTGAAAACAGTTTCTAGGGCAGGACTCATAAATATTTCAAAACTTCTCTCAGACAGAGGAGCTTTACCATGACTTAAGAAGCTTTGCAGGGAAGATGGTCAGACACGCTGAATTGAAAGCAGTTGAGGAGTCTCCGCACCATTTCCCTCCTTGAGACAAGAGCTGGGCGTGTGTGCAGGGAAAGGAATGCCATTACCCTCTGTGAGCTGAAATGATACAACTGTCCAAAATGACAAAACTGGCAATCTAAAGAAGTAGCCAGAATGATTACAAATGAGTCATTGAGGAACCTAGAGCATGTAAAATTTCAATTCAAATGATTTAACATGTAAAACAGAAATGTGATTGCACATGAAAATATGAAATTTAAACTATTATCCCCACCCTAAAGAAAAAGTCTAACCTATCACTTTGATTATTATGAAAAAACTATTTTAGAAAGGTGTCTAAGAGGAAATAAAATGTTCCAAGTGTTTTCCGGTAAAATCTGGGAAATGTGCAAGAAATGTGTATCTGTAGGAATGACCACCTAACCATAATGGATAAATAGGCTCCAAACTTACACTTCAGTTACAAACAAACAAACAACCATAAAATCAGACAAAACATACGTAAAACAAACTATTCTCAAACATTACAGGATGGCAGGAGACTGAGATTCCTAAAAGGAGAGAAACAAACAAGGTGACCCTAAAACCATCCCAACATTTTGCCTGGTGACACATTCTAGAGCACACTGCAAAAAGGAAGAAGCAAAGAAAACCATAGAAGTTTCACTGCATTAATGTGCAGAGGTCACAGTTTAGAGAGGGAAATAGAAGCCACCGAAGGCTGCAGGGAAGACTTTCACAGAAAAGGGAGCAACTCAAGGAATGAGAGATCTATAATCCTGCACAGAGGTCCCATTGAGGCTTTGCTAAATGCTAACCTCTGCATACCTACACTGAAACTCCACAAGGCTGAGCAAAGAACCAATCAGAAATCATGTCTTCCAGAGCATACCGAAGGTAAGCATGTAACTTGGCCACAGGTCACCAGTGGGGAGTCTCAGTCACACAGGGCCATCAGTAGAGACTCAAGAAGTGTTAAGTGGTAGTACAGAAAAACCAGCTCTAGATTAAGGGCTACTAAAGTTCTGCTTCAATAAAGTTTAAAAAGAAGTCTTGAAATGATGGAGCTAATTTTCAAGAACTTAACTTTCTACCAGACAACGTCAAATACTTTTTAGAAAAAAACAAAATTTGAACAGTAAGTAATGTAACGTAAATAGTGTCCAGTGACCAATGAAAAATCCTAAATATACCAAGATTCAGCCAAGTTTGACTCATACTGCAGGAATAAATTCAAGAAAAAAAGATTTAGAGCTGGTCATGGTAGCACATGCCTGAAATACTAGTACTTCAGAAGCTGACACAAGAGGATTGCAGGTTCACAGCCAGTCTCAGCAACCTGGTGAGGTCCTCCACAATTTAGTGAGACCCTGTTTCAAAATAAAAAAAAATAAAATAAAAAATATGGCTGGGGGTCTAGTTCAAAAGTAGAATGCCTCTGGGTTCAATCCCCAGTACCACAAAAAAAGACTCAGAAATTATAAAGTTAGCAGACTAAAACTTTTTAAAAATAAACTATTATAAATATTCTCTGCATGCTCAAATTTCTAAAGGAAAGTAGTATAAAATAGTGATAAGAGAAACAAAACATAAAAAAGAAGAAAATGAAAATTCCGGAGATAAAAAGTACAGTCTGAAATGAATAATAGATGATTTTAAAAGCAGATTAGACACTATAGAAAAAAGTTCAGTGGACAGGAAATTATAGCAACAGAAGTAATTAAAATGGAAACACACAAGGAAAAAATGATAAAAAGAACAGAGACAGCAACCTGTTAAACAGTATCAAGCCCCCTTCCAAAAGAGAAGGGTTGAAAGCCTGGCGTGGTGGCGCACGCTTGTAATCCCAGTACTTTGGGAGGTGGAGACCGGAGGATCCGGGTTCGCAGCCAGCCTCAGCTCTCTCTCTCTCTCTCTCTCCCCCTGCCTCTCTCTCTCTCTCTCTCTCTCTCTCTCTACCTAGTGAGGCCCTCTGCAACTTCGTGAGACCCGGTTTCAAAATAAAGCATAAAAAAATAGGGCCGGGGGTGTAGCGCGGAGGTAGAACGCCCCTGGGTTCAATCCCAGGTACCACACACAAAAAAAAAACAAAAGAGAAGGGTTAATTAGAAAAATACCTGAATACACACATACATACACACACACACACACACACACACACACACACACACATATATATATGTGTGTGTGTATGTGTGCATATATATGCATATATATAGTTTTCAAATGCATATATATAGTTTTCAAATTTGATGAGGCCTATAAGCCTAGAGAGGCAAGAAACTAAAAATAAACCCAAAAGATAAACATGGAAACTCGAAGAAGATATAACATAATCAAATTACTAGAAACCCATCATAAATAAAAAGATCTACAGAGTTTAAGAGCAGATAGTAAAAACAAAAACCATATATTCCATACACACAAAACTAAGATAGAACTGCAATACTTAAAGATAGAAGAAGTATATACTTCAAGATAGAAGAACTGCAATACTTAAAAAAAGTAATAACGGTTATTACTGTAAAACAGTAATAGCTTTCAGTATAAAATATTATACTAACAAAATGACTTGTAAGAAAAGATAAAATAAAGATTTTTTCCAACAAATAATAGCTGGGATAGTTTATTCCAGTAGAGCTGCTCTAATACAAATATTAAAGGAAGTTTACATGGAAGGGCTATCATACCAGGTAGAAACACAGATTTACACAAAGAAATGAAGGACACACAAATGGTAAATATGTGGGAAACAATATGACTTTTCTCATTGTTTAAGGTTTTAAAAGATAATGAACTATTAAAGCAAAAATATAGTAAAATTCTGAGCCAGGCGTGGTGGCGCACACTTGTAATCCCAGTACTTTGGGAGGCGGAGACCGGAAGATCCGGGTTCGCGGCCAGCCTCAGCTCGCTCTCTCTCTCTCTCTCTCTCTCTCCTTAGTGAGGCCCTCTGCAACTTCGTGAGACCCGGTTTCAAAATAAAATATAAAAAATAGGGCCGGGGGTGTAGCGCGGAGATAGAATGCCCCTGGGTTCAATCCCCGGTACCGCAAAATAAAAAAAAAAATAGATAGTAAAATTCTGTTAAATGTTTTAAATATGAAGAAGTAAAATTGTGAAGCAAGAACATAAAACCAAAAATGTATATCATGGGTGGAGAGATTGAAATAGTTTCAAGATTCTTCTAAGTAAATCACATAATGTACGCAATATTCTAAAGGTGTATATTGTTCTAGATTTTCTAATTTGTAAGCATATATATAGCTGTTCATAAAAATAATGATCGTTGGTATTGCTGTAGTGCCATTTGGTGCCACTTACAATATGTTCTTTTTCATCTCCAATTTTATTTTAGTCTTCTCTCTTTTTCTTATTAAAGCTAAAGGCTTGTAAATTATATCTTTTCAAATAAACTCTTCATTTCATTGCCCCTTTGTATTAATTTTAGTCTGTATTTCATTTATTTCTGCTCTGACTTTCTTTGCTTCTATTAATTTTGTGTATAGTTCATTTTTGTTTTTTAGTTCCTTAAGCTGGAATCCTAGGTTGTTTATTTGAGCTTTTTCTACTTTCTTGACTCAGATATTAATTGCTATAAACTTCTTTCTCAGTACTGCTTTTGATATGTTGTGTTTCCATTATCATGTGTCTCCAGAAACTTTTAAATTTCCTTCTTAAATTTTTGATTGACCCATTGGTTGTTTAGTAGCATATTATTCAATTCCTAAGTATTTGTGTAGTATCCAAAGTTCATGTTATAGCCTGGCATAGTGATGCACACCTGTAATCTCAGTACTTGGAAGACTGAGATAGGAGGAAAACAAGTTTGAAGCCAGACTCAGCAACTTAGCGAGGTTCTCAGCAATTTAGTGTGACCATATTTCAAAATAAAAAAAAGAACTTGGGGTGCAGCTCAGAGGTAGCATGCCCCTGGGTTCAATTCCCAATACCACACACGAAAAAAGTTACTCATATTATTATATGTCAACTAAAAAATAAAAATAAAGAACCAAGATGGTGGGATAGCGAGAGGCAGCATGAGAGTCGGAGCTCAGACTGTGGGAAGACTGCTTCTTGACAAGAAAAGCAGAACAGCCAAAATTCAACAAAACAATGAGAGCCAAAGTGCAGTGGAATGCGAGGCAGTGGAAAGAGTGGAGGGCAGTAGAGAGCTCAAAGCATTTCACCTGGTAAGCAGAGAGCAGAGACAAAGGCACTATCTTGGCTGAGCCACGCCAGCACCATGGCTCCCAGAATCCTCCAGCAAAGAAACAGTTGATTCTTGTTAAACCAGTGATTATAGTCCACCATCGAAAGCAGTTGACATTGGACCATGATGAAGCCCAAGTCAAGCCAGATCCACACCTACAATGGCGACGACTACAAAGGGTGGGACGCGAGCCTCAGCCCCTGCAAAGAAAGTGACGTGTGACGTGAAGAGACATAGATGAGGCGGCCAGGCATAGGAGCATCCCAACACTGAGAAAACGAGCAGGTGAAACACGCCCCCCCCCCCTGGAGTAGCCTAGCACCGGCGCAGAACACCACAGCACTGAGAACATGAATGGACATGGCATGGCCCCCCAGAGCCTCTCAGCAAGGAGAACATGGGTGAATGAGATAAAGGGAGGCAGCATGTCACCGGTACTCTGAAACTCAGAACTCAGCCGGTGGGAAGACTGCTTCTTAACAAGAAAAGTGGGGCAGCCAAAACTCAACAAAACAAAGAGAGCCGAAGAACAGCAGAGTGTGAGGCAGTGGACAGAGCAGGGGGGCTAAACAGAACTCCATGCATTTCACCTGGTAAGTGGATAGCAGAGGCCAAGGCACCATCTATGTGGGGCCACGCCTACACCACGACTTCTAGAGACCAACAGCAAAGAGGCAGCAGATCCTTGTGAAACCAGCAACTATAGACCACCATTGAAACAGACCAACTCTGGAACATGATGAAACCCAAGTCAATCCAGACCTGCACCTACAATGATAATGGTTTCATGGGGTAGGCTGTGAGCCTCTGCTCCTGCAAGGAGTGCGATGAGGAGAGAAAAAGATGAAGTGGCCATACACAGAAGCAGCCCAACTCTGAGAACACGAGCCGGTGAGCCACAGCCCCCCATGAGCAGCCCAACACCGTCCCAGAAAACCCCAGAACTGAGGACATTGGAAGATGATACATGCCCCCCCGCAGCGGCCCAGCACTGAAAACACAAGCGGGTCAGCCCCCGGCCTCACCCCCAGCGACCCCACCCCTGCGCTGGGGACGCAGGGCGGGTGAACCCTCGGCCCCGCCCCCAGTGACCCCTGGCACTGGGGACGCAGAGCGGGTGAGCCCTTGGCCCCACCCCAGAGAACCCCTCCCTCCAGAGCTGGGGAGGCAGGGCAGGCAAGCCTGTGGTCCTGTCCCCGGAAAACCCCTGGCGCTGGAGACACAGGGCAGGCAAGCCCCCAGCCACGCCCCTGGAGACCGCCCCACCCCACCCCCGGGCTGGGGATGCAGGGCGGGTGAGCCCTTGGCCCCACCCCCAAAGAATCCCTCTCCCTGGTGTTGGAGATGTGGGCCCAGGTGAGCCCTTGGCCCCACCCCCAGAGACACCCCCCTGGTGCTGGGAACGTAGGGTGGGTGAGCCCTCGGCCCCACCCCCAGAGAACCCCAGTACTGAGGTCATGGGAAGATGAGCCATGATCCCGCACAGGAGGGACTCCAGACAGAGAGAAAACCTCAGATGAGTGAAGAAGGCAAACTAATTGGGGGAGACAGAAGGGAAGGAGAGGAAAACAAACTGGTGCACAGGATGGACTTACACAAAGATATCAAAGTCAATTGCTATGCTGAAAATGGGAAGGAGGAAGGAGGGAGGAGGAAGGTGGGGGGTGGGAATTGGGGGAGGGCTAATTGACCGATGAGTCAATTATATGTGTGCATGTATACGTCAACCACACTGAAATCCTTCATGACGTATGATTGCAATGCACTAATAAAATAAAAATAAATACATAAATAAATAAAATAAAATAAAAATGTGCATTTTTATTTGCTGTTTCTTTGCTGTAAGCCTAGAGAACATCTATGAAAATTGAAACAGAGGTCTAGCTATAAATTAGTAGAAACAGAAAGAATACTCAACTAATTTGATTAGGAATAGGTAAGACAAACAAAAAACAAATAGCAAGATGTTCACTTTCAGCCCACCCATATCAATAATTGTATTACATAAAAATGTCTGAAATCCAACTAAAGAAAGAAATTGTCATACTGCATAAAAGATGCAAGACTAAATTACATACTGTATATAAAAACCCAATTTGTATATAAATATACAGCTTGGTTAAAAATAAGGTTGAATAAGAAATATATGTAAACACTATTCATAAGGTTGCAGTGGCAATACATATAAAATATCAGACAAAACAGACCTTAATATTGGAATATTACTAAGAATAGAGCAAGATATTTCAGGATTATTAAAGTCAATATAGCAAAAACATATGAGAACCATGAATCTGCAGGTCCTCAATTAAAGAGCTTCAAATATGTGTAGAAAAAAATGGACTTAACTGGAAAGAAAATAGACATACTCACAATATATTTGTAGATTATAGAAAAAGTATTAATAGAAAAAAACTTTAGAAATTTTGCCAAGTAACTAGACCCAATTAACATTTATAGAACATTCCACTCAGCAACAACATTATGTATATTATTTTCAAGCATAAACACAATGCTCACCAATATAGACAATGTGGATAGTAAAATAAGACTTAATAAATGTAAAAGAATTAAAATTATACAGTTTGTATATCTAACCACAATAAAATTGAGATGGAAATCAATAAAAGAAAAATATTTTTAAAATCTTCAAATATTTGGATATTAAACAACACCATTTTAAATAACCCATGGTTCAAAAAGGAAAAAAAATAGAGACTATTTTTAACAGAATGATAATGAAAATGCACCACAACAAAATCTGTGAGATGGCCGGGCGTGATGGCGCACGCTTGTAATCCCAGTACTTTGGGAGGCGGAAACTGGAGGATCCGGGTTTGCAGCCAGACTCAGCTCTCTTTCTCTCTCTCTCCGTCTCTCTCTCTACTTAGTGAGGCCCTCCGCAACTTCATGAGACCTGATTTCAAAATAAAGTATAAAAAAAAATGGGGCCGGGAGTGTAGCGCAGAGGTAGAACGCCCCTGGGTTCAATCGCCGGTACCACAAAAAAAAAAAAAAACCAAACTCTGTGAGATGCATTAAAAGTGGTTATTGGAAGGAAATGTATACTTAAGTCCTTATATTAGTGAAGAAAGAACTAAAATGAACAAAAAGATAAGCAAAGTAAACCAAACATATATTTCTAATCTAAAAGAAATAAAAATCACTGAAACCAGAAACTAGTTTTTTGCAAATATTAATAAAACTGGTAAATTTCAAGATAGTTTGAACAAAAAAGGGAAAAGACACAAACTGCTAATATTAGGAATAAGAAGGCGTATGAATTTATATTCTTCAGACATTAAAAGTATAATAGAGTATTAAGAACAGCTTTATGACAATAAATTCTACAACCTAAGTGTAATGGTTTGGATTTAGAATGTCCCCCTAGCCTTCATGGAAACAAGATAGCAATATTGGAAGCAGGACTTTGTTGTAATCTCAGCAGTAGATATTTATTACAAAGGGTGATGGCCTGGGATGACGGGCTGGGGATATGGCCTTGGAGATTATATACGGTTCCTGATCCCATTGTTTTCTCTCTGCTTCTGGCCTCCATGATGTGAGAGTGAAGCTGTGTGCTCTCCCTCTCTCCACTTCCTGCCATCATGCCCTGAGAACCTCAGTCCCCAGCCTCACATGGACTGAACCCCAAATCTCCAAGGAAACTGTGATCAAAATCTTTCTCACTCTAAATTGCATGGTCAGTTCTTTGGATTACAGCAAAGATAATTCTGACTGGGACAGAAATTCATACCAGAGAAATGGGGTCGCTGCTATATCTAAGTATACCATGTGTTTGCTGAGCCTTTGGAACTGGTTTGTGAGAGGAAATTGGAACAGCCAGAATGTGGCTAGAAAGGTGGATGGTACTCAGGAAATTTTGGAGGGCAATGAGAACTCCGTAGGAAAATGGAGTAGAGGCGAAATGTGCTACATTCTGACAAAGAACAAATTGGCATTTTGCCTGTGTCCTGAAACTGTGTGAAGCTGAATTTAAAAATAATGGACCGATTAATAAACAGTGGAGGAAATCTCAAAACAGCAAAATATCCAAACTGCATCATGGATTAAGATGTCTGGATTCAATGAATTGTACACCAAATTTTGGGAGCAGAACATAAAGCAGAGAGACTTTATAGACTTGTAGTTTGGCCAGAAAGGCATGTGTGAAGCTGGGGCCCAGACAGATGTGCTGTGAGAGAAAGTGAAATGGCTGAAGGGAGGTCCAATGCCTTGATTAAATACAAAGAAAGGAATGAAGTCACAGCAGTTGAAGAGTTGCACAAAAAAGAAAGGATTGTGGTCAGGGCAGTTCAAGCCCAAGTGCTAACCCATGGAAACAAGGGTGGCCATTTTGAGAACAGGCACTCAGATTCCTTCCCTGTGTCCTGGATGGAGAGGCCAGGGGTGGCCTAGATGGACATGGGCCCAGTTGTGGCCAGAATGGAGATAGGCCCTATGGCTGTGATTAAAGAGGGTGTGAATGCCTTTCCTGCTGGCGCTCAATGATCTTTGTGCTCATCTAATACTGGTTTTGCTGGTAAAAAGGAATCATGGAGGCTTATCCCCAGATTTCAAAGGAAGGCCTGGGAAGCCAGGCAATGTGCAAAAGAGGTGGAATCCCTGAAAGCAAGCCCAAATGGGGAAATCTGTGAAGCTGTGAGGGTGAAGCCAAGGTTGCAAGAAAACCCCCATGATTTAGAAATGTCAGAAATGTGGAATGACTGTGAGGAAAGGCTGCAAGCTGTGAGCCACTGAAGCTGGAAGAGTGAGTTGGCTGCCTGTTGCAATCAAGGCCGCAGGGCTGGGGCTGCCAAGGCCCCTTGGAGATCCCATCTCACAGCCATGTGCCCTGGATGCCAGAGATGGAGCTGCAGGATTAAATGCTTGCCCTGCTGGATTTTGACATTGTTTTGGTCTCATTCCTTCTTTCTATGGTCCTGTTCCTCCCTTTTGGAATGCCAGTGTTACTCTGTGCCACTGTACATTGGATGCATGTAATTTGTTTTTTAACTTTCATTTACTTTTGCAGTGACTCACAGCCAAGAGTTCACTTTGAGTCTCAGAGGAGACTTTGAACTTTGGACTTTTGAGTCATGCTAGAACCGTTAAGACTATGGGAACTCTTGGAGATGGACTAAATGCATTTTGCATTGTGAGGTGGCCATAAGGTCTAGGGTTCCAGGCAAAGAGTATAATGGTTTGGATTTAGAATGTCCCCCTAACCCTCACAGGAACAAGGTAGCAATGTTGGAAGTGGGATTTGGTTGTAATCTCAGCAGTGGATAAATCCATTTTTCTGGGTAGTGGTGGTCTGGGCCAACAGGGTGTGGCTGGAGAAGGTGGGTCCCTAGGGATATGGCCTTGGGGATCACATATGGTCCTGATCCCCTTGCTGGCTTTCTGCTTCTGACCTCCATGGTGTGAGAGCAAAGCCTTGTGCTTTCCCTCTCTCCACTTCCTGCTGCCATGCCTTGAGATTTGCAGTCCCTGGCATCACAGGGGCTGAACCCAAAATCTCCAAGGAAGCTGGGAGCAAATAAATCTTCCTTCCTCAAAGTTGTATGGTCATTTTTGGATTATAGCAGTGAGAATGCTGACTGAGACACTAAGTGAAATGGACACACTTCTCAAAAGAGAAATTATACCTCAATAAAATTGATTTAAAATAAATCTTAGCCAGGCATGGTGGTGCACACCTGTAATACCAGTACTTGGGAGGCTGAGACAGGAGGATAGCAAGTTTGAGGCCAGCCTCAGCAACTTAGTGAGACCCTGTTTCAAAACTTAAAAAAATAAAATAGGGCTGGTCATGTAGCCCAGGGGTTGAATACCCCTGGGTTCAATCCCCAGTTTAAAAAAAAAAAGGAAGGAAGGAAGGAAGGAAGGAAGGAAGGAAGGAAGGAAGGAAGGAAAACATCTTAAGGGATCAGATATGTATACTAAATAAATGTTTTCTAAAATATGTGAGGAATAGGGAGCAGTTAAGTGAAATATTTAACCAGGTACTTCTATGTATACCATCACAATCCCTTTATATTTAATAGTTAGAATGCAATATAATAAATTTTACACTGTAGTCATGCTAATTTCAAGTTTCCTATGAATCCAAAAATCATTTCAGAATATTATAGTGCCTTGGGATTTTTATGAAGAAGGATTACTAATATTGCATATTAAAAATGGAAGACATAATTAGGTTAAATTCAGTTTGAGTTTAAATATAAACTATGAGGTAACTATGTAATACAATATATTTGTATAAGCATCTACCTATCTAAAATATGTGTGTGTTTTCAAAGTGTATTCCAAAAAGATTGGAATTTCCTGACCCTGCAGTAAAAAGGAAATAGCCAAATAATTATTTTTAAGAGAGGAATCATGAGATATGTTATTTTTTTCACCCAGCTCCCACATCAAATGATATGCTTTTTCTAAGTATACATGCTTGAAACACCCAAGAACTCTCAAAAACAAGCAAATTATAAAATTTTATATCTACCATTCTTAAAACAGCCCTAGCATTTTCCCCATATAAAGCATGTGTTATCTATGTAAATTTTAGATATCTCATAGGCTTTATTTTCTACCTGTGTTAGATTTTCATCACTGACAAAATATCTGAAAAAATAACTTAGAGAAGGAAAGATATATTTTGATTCCTGGTTTCAGAGGTTGCCCTGGGTCTGAGGTGAGGCCTCTGTCATGGCCAAAGGGCATGACAGAGCAAAGCTGCTCCCTTCATGACAGCCAGGAAGCAGAGAAAGAGAGGACAGGCCCAGAGAGGAGGTACACCTTCCAGGGTTCACCCCCAGTGACTACTTCCTCCAACGAGGCCTCCCAATAATGCCATCAAATATGAATCCTTCAATACATTAATCCATTGATGACATCAGAGCCCTCCTGATCCAGTTAAATCCCCACCTCTGAACATTGCCTTCAACAAGTAAGTTTTTTTTGGACACTTCATTTCCAAACCATAACATGCTGTTTTTATTTTTTGCATATTAAATAGATATTTGCTATATTTACATTAGCAAATAAAATGCAAAGAAACTATATGTTTTTTCAAACCACTGAATTAATCACCTAGCTTTAATGCATATCTACAGTTTAAAGGCAGAATTAGTTAAGTATAAATGTTCAATAGAAACTTTTTACTACCTACCTTGGTGTTATGGTCACCATATTCATTAAATATTTTATTGCAGATTACTAAGAGTATACAATGTAACAGACATTTGCACACAAGGGTTTGTACATTAATGAGTTTATAGGATATACATTTGGACTATTATTCTCAAGTATTTTTTATATTGGTCATAAACTATTTGAAAAGTCTACATTAACTCAAGCATGTAACTTTTCCTCTGAGATTTCATTTAAACTCAATGTGCATGGACCCATTTAAGCAGAAATAAAATTAAACAAGGAAATGGTATGAATTACATCACAATAAATGAAAAGCAGAAATGATTTATTTTATTTTCAAATTATCTTCTGATGTAACTCACCCATGAATATGGGGATATTGTTTTATAGATTTTGTTGAATAGTTAATTTGACTTCTCTATAAATATAAGGATATTGCATTGCATGCTTTTCTATCTACTATAATGGGGATACATTACATAAATTAGATGCTTCTTTCCTTATTTGCCTATCATCTCACAGTTTTGTATTAACACCTGTGAGTGACCTATTTTTAAACAGTAATAATAATAATAATAATACAAATGAAACTAAACACAGTAACAATAACAAAGCACTATGTTATTACAAATAATCCACTTTGACAGCCAAAGAAAACATCTGTACTGAAGACAGAAAAATTGTCTCTATTTACTTGCAAAGATGGCTAAAATCAAATTGAGACATTAATAATTGATCCAGGATGTCTCAGAACTACTTGACCTATGACTGTCAAAAATCACTGCTATGATAAATAATATCAGAAATTGTGGTTGCATTGGAGAGATGGGTTTGGGGGTAAGTTTCCAAGGCAATTTGGCAATTATAGAAAAGGACTGGAATGATAGAACTGAAGAATGTGAAAACTAAATCAAACTATATGATTATCTTTTATTTGCAAAGCACTTAAACCAATTGTTCTTTCTTTTAAAATGATCTAGAAACACAGATAACTTTGAAAGTACAAGTTGCTTATACTTTTTGGCTGGAACTTCTCAAAAAGAAGAAAATCTTCAGCTTTAAAATACATAGTGGCCAAGAGGTATTTTGGAAGCTCGGTTGGTAGGTCCTGAGTATCCCTCCCTCCTTTCTGCACATCTCATAACATAGAGCCATTCTTACACTCTTCATGGAATAATGTTCTTTGGACACACCTGAAGATATTTCAGAAGTGATATTGATATGGTTCTTTTACAGACAAGCAACCAAAGCAATTTATTTTAGTTTCAAGATAGTATGATTACATAATAAAAATATAATCAAACATTTGGAAGTTTCAAAACATTACGTATTTGGTTTGTTTCTGCCTTGGGGAATAAATATCTCTGAAACTCTGTTGCTTTCTTTCCTGCTCACTTCTCACCACTTGCTTTTTATTGTCAGCACACCTTTCATTTTCTCATGGGAAAGAGGATGTCTTTGTCCAGAAAGCTTTAGTTATTCTTGTCATCTTGGCTACATGTTGAAAAGAAAAGATAAAATTCCTTTACAAATATTTTTTTCAGGATCAATTTCCTGCATGTATGGTGTTTGTCTATTCATTCTTATTTGGTAGTGTTAGTTTTAAGAACTAAGGCTTACTGAAAGCTTTTATATATCAGGCATCTTTCTAATATTTTAACATATAATAACTCTCTAATTTGTCCCAATAGCCATTGGAAGCAAACACTATTATCTCATTCCAAATGAGAAAACTGAGGTACAGAAAAATTAAGTGACTGAAGTGGTCAAGTCTGAATTTAAACACTGGCATTCCACTACCGAGTCAGTGTGTTTGATCAATATGTAGTTAACAACAGGAATTCAGTGTAATGCAAGTTACAGAAGAATGGACCATTTCATTGGCACAGTATTCTACCAAGGTATATTTGCTGTTTGTTGTTGGTTGATTGGTTTTGGAAGGGCTCCTTTCTTTGACTCTCAGGAATCACATGGGCAATCCACTGTAGACTCTTCATCATAGATAAGAGTTCATGTTTGTACATTTGGATGGAAGGCCTTCTTCAATCTAGCTCCAGCCCACTTCCCAGCCATATCATCCAGGATGCCTTTCCCCCTCTTCCTCTGCCACCACATGACTCACCATTCCTCCTTCCCCCATCTCCAGAACTTTCTTTATACTCCTCCACTCAATATCAATTTCCTCTTACCCCTGTCTGTTGAAGAACTCTCCAGACTTAGGATTCCACTAAAAATTCATCCCCTCCAGAAAGCTTATTCCATCTGCATCATTCCAGTTAATCTTCCTTTCCCTATTCTCTTAGATTACAGTTTATGTCATTAGGATGACGGTCAGTCTCCCAGATAAAAATCACCAAAAATATAATGTGAAGAAGGGCTTTTTGAAAAGAGAACTTTAAATCTCAAGGAAATGACCCCATTTCTAATTTCCTAACCCAAACCACGGGCCCAGATAACCCTTCTTGTTGGAAAAACCAGATAGAAAGTGTCTCTACATATAGCTTTAAATTGTTTATTTCATTGTAGCTAAAAATTCTAAGAATACTAGTTTAATTCAAAACTTGATGAAATAGATATCTTCTCTTAGCCATTTCACAAGTTGGTGGAACATACGTAATGTTTAATTGAATTCCCAGTATTCTGTAAGTTATCTGACATCTAGAAAGTTAAAGCAGGAAGAAGAGAAATAGTGATATCCACACCACAAACATAATTTATCACCTCCGTGTAGTCACTGCCTCATTCAGCTACCAGAAAGTCAGTTTAGAACAAAAAACTCCTATGGATTCCTTTAAGAAGTTCCAAGATGTCATAAAAGAGAATAGAAAAAAAATAGATGTGAGTGCATGTTTTGTACTTTCGTATGTAAGTGAAAATATTAGCAACATCCAAAGCAATAGTGATTTTCTCTGACTCTCCAAGAGATACTAAATAATTTTTAAGTCTTTGTGATAAATGACATAAGGCAGAAAATCAGCAAATAATACATATTTATAGGTTATTTAGCATGTACTAGGCACTCCGTTAAGCACTGGTTTATTAGGGAACACAGACTTTAATATAAAATTTACTCTAATCTGACAGATCAAATGCTATTTTTTTGTCTTTCAGGTTTATCTATGAAGTTTATGCTATACAGAAGTTGACTAGGTATTCTTTTACTTTTGATTTTATATTCTGTGTGTTTAGAAAAGATTACAAAATCTTTCACCAATTGTCATGGGTTCTTTTTTTTTTTTTTTTGTGGTACCAGGGATTGAACGCAGGGGCGTTCTACCTCCGCACTACAACCCCGGCCCTATTTTTTTTATACTTTATTTTGAAATCGGGTCTCGCGAAGTTGCGGAGGACCTCACTAAGGAGGGAGAGAGAGAGAGAGAGAGACAGCGAGAGAGCTGAGGCTGGCCGCAAACCCGGATCCTCCGGTCTCCGCCTCCCAAAGTACTGGGATTACAAGCGTGCGCCACCACGCCCGGCCTTGTTATGGGTTCTTGAGCTACTTGTTTGGAGAAACTGCCCCCAAACCTCAATAGTACATTAGTAATAAGCAATGTAATAATAGTTTCCCCTTCACTGTTTACCTGATACATTATCTCTCACATCTATCACTGCAATGAAGTATTGAAATTTCCATCTTACAATTGAGGATATTGAGGCCCCCACAATTAGACTACTTTCACAAAGCCATAGAACTCTCTAAGGCAGTGGCTTCTAACACTTGAGTGTACATCATAATCACCTTTTTAAGAATATGCCTGATTATGTTTCATCTCCATAGTTTCTAACTCAATATGCCTTCAGTGGGGTCTGAGGATTTGCACTTTTGGCAATTTTCTAGGTTGAACTGTCAGTGGGTTTAACAAAATTCTGATATGGAAGAGAAGAATACTTCCTCCAAATCAGGAAAGCAGAATTATTACTTACAAAACAGGTGATATTTGAGCTGGATGCCTGAAAGATGATTAAGAGTTCACCTGGCAGAAGGAGATGTCTGAGGAAGGCCCATAGGAGCCAACCCAGAGGTGCAAGAACTTAATGTACATCATTTGGGAACTGACTAGGAGAGTACATGAGGAAACATTCTCAGTTGAGGGTATTACTTAATAATTATTTCTTCCCTTGATATGTGTGGCCAGAAGAAAATGATAAAGATAAAAATAAAATAAGGGACAAGAAGGAGGATGTTGAGGTCATGTATACCTGATAAAATCCAAGTTGCCAATCTGAGTGGCTAAGATCGAGAAAGATGAATTTCTTTTTGTTTTGTTTTTGTTTTTGTTTTTGTTTTTGTTTTTGTTTTTTGTTTTTGCAGTACTGGGGATTGAGGCCAGGACATTCTATCTCCAAGCTCAACCCCCAGTACTATTTTATTTTATTCTTTATTTTGAAACAGGGTCTCACTAAGTTGCAGAGGGCCTCACTAAAGTAGCTGAGGTTGGCCAAAAACCTGCGATCCTCCTGTCTCAGCCTCCCAAGTACTGTGATTATAAGTGTGCGCCACCACGCCCAGCGAAAGATGACTTTTAAGACTATCTTTGACTAGATGACTACAGGTATCTCCTCATTTCTGGTATCCTCTAAACATCACTGCCTGCTACTCAATACAGTAAGCTTCTATTTTCACATGTGTTTCTATTGCATTTGCCAAATCTATTGCAACTTTCTTTTTTTGTGTGTGGTACTGGGGATTGAACCCAGGGGCATTCTACTTCCAAGCTACACCCCAAGCCCTATTTTTTGTTCTTTATTTTGAAACAGCATCTCACTAAGTTGCAGAGGGCCTCACTAAGTAGCTAAGGCTGGTTGTGAACCTGTGATCCTCCTGTCTCAGCCTCCCAAGTACTGGGATTACAAGCGTGCGCCACCATGCCTGACTTCTATTGCAACTTTCTTACTCTCATTACCATTCCTCTCCATATCCATTTAAGTGTCATTCACTTTGTAAAACGAGTCTCAGGAATATCCCTTGCTTAGTGCTTGAATTATACATATGCTACTGAGCCTACAATGACCCATAGCACATATGTTGATGTTCTATTTGCTTGGTACTAGTACTTTGAAAAAATGAATCTGTATTGGTGTTAAAAATTGATGCTTATTAGTAAAGACAGTTAAATTTCAAGAGCTGTCACAATCCAATACTGTGGTCTTTGTGGTTGTTTTGGAGTACAGTATAAGAGCATTGCACAATGCAAAACCCAGCTGCTTGTCTTTCCTGTGCAACAAAGTATAATTCCTTGGGAAGCCGGATATCTGGTTATTATAGTATATATCCACGCTCTGGTTCCACTCTCCCAAATAAAGGCTTTGTCTGACAGATGTTGTGCAATCTTCTCTAGACCATAACACATCTGGCACACAAAGAAGGTCATTGTCAATATTCCAGTGGAGCCATTATGTTTTCCCCAAATATCCTCTAATATCATCATAGTCCTACTTGAGACAAAAGTTAAGACATTTCTTAATCTAGAAAATATTCCTAAGATACAATTTCTCTGGCGAAAAAACATCATGGAAGTTTCCAGTAGGCATACTCACTACTTGAGTGAATAAATAATTAGTGTGTCTTTTAGCAAGTTACTTAATCACTCTATGCCTCCACTTCCCTATCTATGAGATGTGGATAGAAATAGTATCCACATCATCCATGTCTCATGCCAGGAATATTAAGTCAGAAATTATGAGTATTAAATCAGCTAAGATTAAACCAGTGACTAGATCTTAGTGTGAGATCACCAATTTTTATCCATTTGTTGAAATCTATTGTTATGAGAAAAGTTGCAATAGATATATTTAGTTCATTGTGTTCCAAAATTAGAAAAAAGTTGCTAAGCATTGTAGAACATTTGTATTGTACCAATCTGGATATGGTTTTACAAGGCTAAGAAATAACTTACAGGATGTACATTTGTTTCCATTTTGGTTTGTTGGCCTTCTGGGCTTGTTGTACTTGTTGTTTTAAGGCCCCTGGTAATATACATCCTACAGAAAAATAAAGCAGCTTTAAATGAAGAATTGGAAACACAGGTTTTTAAATGAAAATTATTTATTGTGTGAGTAATATTAAGTCCTTTTCTGGATGTAGGATTCACTTATGTTTCTTCTGTAAGAAGGTCAGGTGATTATGAATTCCTTTAATTTATGCTTATCTGGAACATTTATCTTCATTTCTCCTTTGATTCTAAAGGATAACCTTGCTGGACATTGGAATCTTGATTGGCAGTTACAGTTATTTTCTTTCGGGACTTGAAATTCATCATCCCATGCCCTCCTGGCTTTAAAGCTTATGCTGAAAAATCTGCCATTATTCTGATAGTTTTGCTTTTAAATGTAATCTGACATTTCTCTTTTGTAGATTTTAACATTCTTTTTTGTTTTGTGCTTTTGGCAATTGAATTATAATATGCCGTGGAAAGGTTCTTTTCTTATCATGTCTATTTGGGGTTCTAAATTCCTCCTGGATGTCCATGTTTTTCTCAAGATTTGGGAAATTTTCTGCTATTGTTTCACTGAATAAGCTTTCTATACTCTGAGCATGTAGTTTTTCTTCTTTTGCTATGCCAATTATTCAGCTGTTTGATCTTTAAATGTTGTCCCAGAGATTTTGTAGTTTCTTTTCATTCTTTCTTTTCATTTTCTTTATTGCTGTCAAAATGCACTATTTTGTCAAAGTTGTCCTCAATTTCTGATATTTTTTTTTCTGCTTGGTCTAGCCTGCTGTTGAGGATTTCAACTGAGTTTCTAATGTGATTTATTGATCCTTTCATTTCCAATATTTCTATTTGGTTCTTTCACAAAATCTCTCTATATCATTCATACCTTTCATTGTCTTCTTTAATTAACCTGGGTTTTTGTTTTCCCTTGAATTTTATTATTATTTTAAAAATCTTTCCTTTGAATTATTTGTCTGGCATTTTATCCATGTTGATATCTTTGGCATTTTTTACTAGACAGTATAAAATTTTAGGAGTCATATTGCCTTATTTTTATTGTGTTTTTATGTTGAAATTTGTGCATCTGTTGGTATGGATATCTCTTCCACTTCTATTAAAGGGTCTTCTTAGTGAGTAGTCTTCTCTTGACAATGTGTCCTGGGATATCAGTTTGTGTGCAGTATTAAGTTTAATTCCAACTGTACTTCATAGTGCAGTTTACCTGTGGCTTCATTGGCTGTGATTAATGGGTTATGACGCAATGCATACCATGTTGGAGCCTAAGGGCCCACTTTTTCAGTTCAGGCAGGTGTGGTGTAAATGGTACAGTATGTGGGATACAACCTTTGTGGTTAGTCTTACAATGGGAATGGATGCCCCTATCAGATGTTGGGGATTTCTTTGAGCTGTGTAGATACTGACTTTATTAATTGAAAGCAATTCTTCTACTGGATGTTCCAATATTAGTGATGGGCCCGGAGCTCTTATCTTCTGTTTAAACGCTGATTTAGCTACAATCATTTCATGGGAAGAGGCATGAACCAGTCATAGCTCCCTCTCTGTGGCACTGACCTAAAGTCTTGTCGGTAAAGAGCAATCTGATAGGGTATGTGCTCAACCAATGCTGAGACCCCTCAAAGGTACAGTGCCTCCAACAATTGTAGAATTTCTCTCTGCTCTTCCCATGGGGGTGAGTGTCCAGGAGTAGGACTTCACAGACCCCCTCGTAGCCTACTTGGGCATGTGTTGTCAGCGGGGACCTTTATTCACCCCCATTTTTTAAGTTGAAGAATCCACCATGGTTCAAGCAAGACTAGCATGTAACTCCTCCCCACTGGGCTGAGATTATAGCATCGTGGCGGATCACACATTCAAAATCCCTAGCACTGCAAAAAAGAAAAAGTAACAGATAAAGAAATAATGTAAAACTAAATAAAAACAATAGACAACACTGATAACACCATCAACAACAGAAAAAAGGGGAATATTTAAAATAAAAAGGTAAAAATAATAAAAAATAAGATTAATTTTAAAAAGGAAAAAAGAGTAATCAGGAGAAAAGTAAGGTGAGAAAGAGGAACAAAGAAAGAAGAAAGAAAAAAATTAAAGAGAGAAAACAGTAAAAATGGAAAGTAGGAGAAAACTTAAAAAGGAAAAGAGAAAAAGAGAATTTAAATATTAAAAGGAGAAAAACAGAAATAAACACAAAACAGCAGCAGCAACAACAACAAAGTACTAATAAAAAATAAAAATGTTATCTCTGCTGAGGTGCTGGAATGAGCAGGCAAGAGTGGATATTTGTGACGTTTGCTGGTCAAGGCTTCTCTCCATGCCTCATTAGGTTGTGTACCCCTTGGACAGGGCAAATGCAGGCTGTTATTCACTCCCTCTCCTTTCCTTTGCGATGCTTGTCAGCTGAGTAGCAGGGACAATTTGTGGCTGGAGTCAGTTGGAATACCTCAGCTGCTTTGCACCCCTGGATGAGCTAGGGTAGAATATGGAGCTTCCCAGACAGCTACTTGAGCTGTACACTCTGAAAGCAGGGTAGACATTGATGCTGCAGCATGTCAAGCAAGTTAGGGAAGAATGCAGACCTCCTTAGAGATTCTCTCCAGAGCTTTTTGTGCTTCGTGCTCAGATGGCAGGGTAACATCAGTGTGCAGTATCACCCCATATGCTTCAATGGGCAGAGAGAATTATGGAGCCTCATAGATCTATGTTGGGGGGAGGGTGTGCTCCACATGGTCTACGACCCACAATTCTGGTATTCCCAGCAATGGCTCCAACATGCTGACGTAGATGAGAGTTCACTCCCCCAGGTTCTAGTAGCTGGCCTGCTTCACCACCAATTCCAAAAGGAAACACCTTCCATTCTCCATGTGCTGCAGTCCAGCCTCCCACCACATACAACTTTCAGCAAGTTTGTGTCAGAGTTTCTTCCCCAGTCTGAACTGACAGGGAGGCTGCTGCGCTGCTGAGCCAGTGCTGTGATATCGCCATGGAATACCAGAGGCAGGAACTTGCAGGGATCTCCATCCCAGATCACTAAGATCAGACAAGAGGGCCTTTCTCGTCATGGCTCCCATCTGCTACAATGTCAGAATATTTGTTCAGTAAGTGTTAGTATTTTCTATTAATGCTAATAATAGCTGCTATTTTCCTTAAGTTTATTTTAACATGACTGAAAGGCTCACAAAAAGAGAGACTGTATATGGTTGATAAAGAATCTTTAATACTGGTACTGAGCATTTGCTTTGCCTAAGTTTATAAATCTCTATACTTGGCATAATTGCTGGCACATCTATTTACTACAACCCTAGCAGTTCATTCTGTAGGGACTCTTCTCTTGGAGAACTAAAATAATAAAGTTCTGATACCAAAAGTCATATAAAAACATTTAAAACACTTTGCTCATATATACTATTTTTTAGATACCTGCAAAGGAGCTTAAAGAATGTTCAAATAAGTACATTTTGGTGGACATTTCAATCATTTTTATCAAATGATTAAACTTTGTTCTAATCTCAATGTTGCTGAAGTCCCTAGGAAGGAAGTATGTCTGTGTATCTAGTTCGACTTTACAGAACACCCTTTAAAGAGAAGTAAACAAACATAATTGGAATTTAATTGGAGGATCTAACTTAATTGATCACACATGTAGGTAAACTACTAATTACAGGCATGAGAATGATGCCATTTTAATAACTTTCTGGTTCAGCTAGTGGTTGTCATGCTATTATTAAGCCTTT
This sequence comes from Glis glis, assembly GCA_004027185.1. NCBI lineage: Eukaryota > Metazoa > Chordata > Mammalia > Rodentia > Gliridae > Glis > Glis glis. The sequence continues at coordinate 86,351 of PVJS01000846.1, read as the reverse complement.
TGGGCTGTTTGGTGTATCATTTAATACCTACTACTGAACCCATGATTTCAATGAAGTTTATTTTTAATAGGCAATCCATTTCCATATGACCTTATTTTAAAGCTTAATTTAGTTGACCCATCATACATTTTTTTAAACCAAGAGGAATGAAAGAAGAAACTTTTATTGAATGCCTGCTTTGGAGCTGAGCAAAAAAGGAGCCAGTTGTGACTTACTTGCCATTATTGAAGCTCTTTTACCCTTCTACATTCCCTCCAAAACATGGGTAGAATGGAAAATAGAAGTGTAATACAAATTTATGATTCTACTTCTTTATGTATCTATAACTATTTTCTTTTCTTTTTTATTTTTTATTGGGTGTATTGTATTTTTACATCATATTGGGGTATAGAGTGTCAAAAATATATGCACACAACTTTTGTTGCCCTCCCCACCAGGTAGCCTCCCTCACCCCAAAAGTCTTTGAGATGGGAATTGGCAATTTTGTATATGTTCATAGCATTATTTCTACTAATACATTTTTTGTGACTTAATGCCCCCCCTTCCCTAATCCCCCTAGGTCATTCCCCTGATGTTGCCCTTATTTCTGAATATCTCTCTAGCTTCCACATATAAGAGAGAACATACATACTTTGGGACTGGTTGTACTCATTTAGTATAATATTCTCGAGTTCCATTCATTTTCCTGCAAATAATGTGATTTTGTTCTTCTTTTTGCCTGAGTAAAATTCCATTGTGTGTATATACCAAAGTTTTATGATCCATTCATCCACTGATGGACATCCAGGTTTGTTCCATAATTTGGCTATTGTAAAGTATGCTGCTATGAACATGGATATGTAAGTATGATTATAATATTCTGATTTCATTTCCTTTGGGAAGTTGCGCGGGAGCGCTATTGCTGGGTCATATGGTAGTTCTCTTCCCAATCTTCTGAAAAACCTCTGTGCTGATTTCCAAAGTGGCTACACTAGTTTGTAGTCCCACCAACAGTGTAATGGGGTTCCAATTTCCCCACATCCTCACCAGCATTTATTATTATTTGTGTTCTTGATGATTGCCATCCTAAATGGAGTGACATAGAATCTCAGTGTAGTTTTGATTTGCATTCCCCTGACTGCTAAGGATGATGAATATTTTTTCATATATTTGTTGGCCATTTGTATTTCTTCTTTTGAAAACTGTCTATTCAGTTCAGTTGTCCATTTTTAATTGGGTTATTTTTTTAGTGTTGAGCTTTTTAAGCTCTTTATATATTCTAGATATTAGACCTTTGTCAGATGGGTAGGTGGTGAAGATCTTCTCCCGTTCTGTAGGCTGTCTCTATAGAATCTTGATGGTTTCCTTTGCTAAGCAGAAGCTTTTTAATTTAATGCTATCCTGTTCATTAATTCTTGTTTTAATTTCCTGAATTTTCAGGGTCTTATTGATATAACTATTTTTCAAGAAAGAAGCTTGAATTGTGTTTGCCCATTTCTGGAATAATCATGCTGCCTATGAACATCCAAATAATCAACTGTAAGTTCCGATGTAATGTTGGAAGCCTTCTTAGTTATCAGCTTTGAGGTCATCTCAGTCCAGCTTGAGAGGGGCACAAACTGCCCACCCAAGTGGAGATTTGTTTGCATGTAGACAAGTTTCCAAGGACCAAATGGGACAGATAAGCAGGGACCCTGACAACTTCCTTGTTTACCCATTCCTTCCCTGATTCATCCGTGACTACCTTGTTTTTTTCCCTGACTCATCCCATGACTGCTTTACTGTCTCCTGTGATTAATCATTTTTACAATGTTTTGGTTAAAACCCTCAATAAAAGAAAGAACCTGGTGGAAGGAGGGCATGAGATCTTTCTCTCCCCCCCAGCTGTTCTGCTTTCTCTAATAATAATTCTGACTCCATGTCATTCATGTGAGAGACTTTTAATTTCATCAATCTATCAACAACACCATCCATGACAATGTAATTCCAATGTAAATGCAACTTCTTCTGAGACTCCTCCATAACTATCAGACTTTCTCAGCAAACTGTGATTTTCATTCTCTCTATACATATTCTTTTACACAATATTTATTGTATTCATAGTCTTTGTCATGAACTGAGGTAGGCTTTGTAGATACTGAAATAAAAGGACCATCTCAAGCTCACTAAGATCTGTGTCAAGCAGAAAGATCCAAAGTAAATTGAGAACTAAATACAGTGGCATGTTCACGATGTTCTAGTATAAGGGTCTCTGTATTAGTCAGCTTCACATTACATTAACAAAATATCTGAGTCAGTTAATTTATAAAGAAAAAATGTTTGTTAGGTTATGGTTCTAGAGGTTCCAATTTGGGACAGGTGGCTCCTTGGTTTGGGCCTCTGGCAAGGCAGTCGCTCATGGAAGGAGCATGTGTCAGAGCCAAAAACTCACCTCAGGATCCAGGAAGCATAGAGCAACTCAGAGATTAGGATCTTACCATCTCTTTCATTGGTATGCACCCATTGACCTAAGGACCTCCCACAAGGCCTCTATCACCCCGTTGACCAAGTCTTTAGGAAGATCAGTTTTAACTTGTGACAGTATACTCTTTGGAAAATCTTTTCATATACCAAGTTACATACTATAGGACAGTACAAAAGAAGTAGCAAGTAAATGAATGAATGTATGAGCAAATAATTGAATGAATACATAAGCTAGTTTGCAGAGAAATGATTGAGGGTGATTCCATTTATATGAGGTAAAATTTACAAACTTAAATATTTTTATAGTTTTAAACATCCACTGTTAAACTATTATGAAAAGTTAGGAAACAGCAAATAAAAACCTAGGGAAGTGAATACTTTTGAGGAAAAAGGGGGATATAACTCTAAAGGGATAAATGAGAGGCTTCAGGTTTATTTTTAAAAGGCTTATTTTACTGTTTTCTATACACTGTATAGACACTACTTTATATTTGTGTATGACATATTTCATAAAAACCCTTTTTTGTAGTACTGGGGATTGAACCCAGGGGCATTCTACCTCCGAGCTACATCCCCAGCCCTATTTTTTATTCCTTATTTTGAAACAGGGTCTCACTAAGTTGCAGAGGGCCTCACTAAGTAGCTGAGGCTGGCCATGAACCAGATCTTCTGGTCTCAGCCTCCCAGGTACTGGGATTACAAGCGTGCACCACCACGCCTGGCTTCATAAAAACTTTTACCTCGATTTCACTGAGCTGTGGTAGAAAAGCATCTAGAAATATCATCAGTGCCTATGTTACACAAGGAACAACAATTAAGAACATTTTATTTATTCACTCATTCATTATTCACATGTTTATACAACACTAACTATGCCTTTGTTTTGGGGTGCTTTCAGAACTGTTAATGAAACAGGATGGAATAAGAGCAGTTGAAAGACTGTTACAACAAAATAATTCAGATGAAAGACGATGGTGGCTTTTACATGGGTGATAGCACTGGAGAAAATAAATCATGTGAGACTAGTAATGTTTTGAATATAAAGACCAACATGTATTCCTGATAGTTTAGAGGTGGAGTTGAAAAAAAAGGTTTAGTCTAACTCTGTGGCTTTGGCATGAACAACTGGAAAGAAGGAATATCTAGATGCTAACAGGGATGGGAATGTGCGTGAAGCAAGTTTGATAGAAAAGAAAATTTGGTATCTCTGTTAGATAACCAAGTGGCACTTGATGCATAAGATTGGGACTAAGAGAGAAATATTTAAATAAGAGATGTGCTGCTTACCAAGTCTGACAATTAAAAGCATCATATTCTTGCTTGATTTTTAAAATTTTGGTTCTTTTCTTATTCTGATATTTCAGGTTTAACAATACTCAGAATTATATAAAGAAAACAAAACTTCTTAAAATAGTAAGGTATATATTTTTTTAAACATTTAACTTCAATACAAATACATAAGTGACTGTGTGTTGTGTGTGTGTGTGTGTGTTTTAATAAAATACAGTGCTAATATAATTTTGGCATTGATTTCTAAACTGCCTCACTGGGAAATGTTAAAACATTAACCAGTAATAGCTAAGGAAAATGTCTCTGTCACCTTCTAGCTCTGCATTGTCTTTCCCCTGACCTCTGTTGTGACCCGTGGCATTCTGGGCCGAATAGGTATTTTTTCCTATTATGGTTTTTAATACCAATAACACAGATGTTTTGGTCTCTCTGTGTAAAAGTGCTCAAGTCAGGTTTTAAGCAGTAGTTGCAATTTGCCTCTGAGGTTTGAAGACTCTCATAGTCACTTTAAGTCTCTTAGCCCTGTCTCTGAATTATGCAACAATAGGACACATTTTATAGGTATTCTAGGACTTAAAAGTAAATCAAAAGAGTAGATCTCACATGGCTCAGTTACCAACTAGAAAAAGCATCTTCCCCATGCCAAAGTTGTAATCCCTATGTTACTTCATATATAACATTAGTAAATACATTATTCCTTACAGAACTCAAAATTTTACTACTTGATTACATTATGTTCTGTTTAATAAAGGCTAAAACATTAATTTTATAAGGTTGCCTTAAATATGTTATGATTATCAACTTTATACATTCAGAATTTTAATTTTCATTGGATTCCAACATCAGATTCTTATTATCAGAATAGATCAATTTTAATGTTAATTTGCCATTTTACACAAAAATTATAAATTCTAAAAGAATGAGAATATAATATCCCCATGACTCTTTATACTCTTATCTATAGGAAATTGCTATAGACAGATGGATTTCTACAGAATAGTGCTTAGTGAAGACAGTATTATTGGTTTTATGTTTGTTTTTGTGGTACTGGGGATTGAATCAGAGGTGCTCTAGCACTTAGCTTCACCACTAGCCCCCCCTTTTTTTTAATTTTGAAACAGGGTCTTACTAAGTTACCCAGGCTGACCTCAAACTTGTAATCTTCCTGCCTGAGACTCCAAAGTACTGAGATTATGGGCTTGCACCATCACACCCAGCTAGTAATATTGTTTTTAAATCCCTAAAGTTTCCTAATTACCTGCTTGAGAAAGAATTTAGAATTAGTGAACCATTCCCCAAGATTATGGTTGGATTCTGACAAAATTTTAATCTTGAACTCTCCTACATTATTCAAAACCAATCATAAGAGTATGAAGGATACACAGTTTTTGTGTGTGTATGTGTGTGTGGTACTGGGAATTGAACACAGGGGCATTCTACCCCTGAGCTACACACCCAGCCCTGTTTTACTTTTTATTTGAAACAAAGTCTCACTACATTGCGGAGGACCTCATTAAATGGCTGAGGCTAGTGGCAAACCTGTGATCCTCCTGTCTCAGCCTCCCAAGTACTGGGATTAGAAGCATATGCCACCATACTCAGGTAAAGATACACAATATTAAAGAGTATTTGATAAATATAAAAGATAGAGTTAAAAATGTCCTGTGTATCTAACCACACTAACAGAATAAAAGAAGAGAGGGAAAGAGGATCTTTGAGAATTGGCAAAAACCATGACTTTACAGAGTAAAAATACACAACATGCAAAAAAGATAAATAAAAATAATTTTTTACCTAGACACAATGTAAAAAATGAAATAACCTTTTTTTAAAAAATATACTATTATATTCAAATCAATTTTTAGCCATGAAGAAGTAGCAGGAAACAGATTGTCCTAATTGTTGTAAACAAGTAGAAAGGTGAACAAAATGTATGAAACAACTGTTTTCAGACAATGGACAACCAACTGTGAAGGACAGAGACCACTGAAAAAAGAGAAGTAAGATGAATCTTACAATTGTCTCAATTTTTTGTTTGGATTCACATTTTCAGAACATGATGCAGAGGGAGAAATGCAAATATAGCACCAAGGTATCACTAAATTGGCATAGCTGTGTTTAAACAGGTAATATGAGGTTGCTGGAACTATGGGTTAGAATTTCAGAACTGCATAATGAAAAAGATGCTACAGAAATATTTATAAAAGTCTTTTGACATTTTTCTGAATACTAAGCCACTTAAGTGTAGAGTGATATTCTGGTCAAAGAAACACTGAGACACTATAAGAAACCAATTCCAAGGGTTTTCACAGGGCTGGGAGTTACTCAAACTCTAACTAGTTTAAAGTAGAGATCCTATATTGATCAATCAGAGCCCTCAGTAGAACCTCCAGAAGGGACACACTTTGGTACAAGGCATAAGCTATCACTAGTACATTCTTAAATGCTCCTAAAAAATCTTTGAAGTTGACCTCAAAATTTTTTTAGCTAATCTATAAATAACCTTAATACTTGATAGCTAATATTACAGAAAAATCCAGATATTTAGTAATGCACTATTTACTATGCCCCATACTAAATGAAAATAAAAGATATTCCAATAAACAGGAAGAATAAAATAAAAAATAGAAACATTCTCATAAATAAAAGAGATGATGGAATTCATTAAGAAGGACCTTAAAACAGCCATTACAAATATATTTATATGCTCAAGGATTTAAAGAAAAATATGAACATAAGATAAATATAGGAGATATGGAAAATAATTAACTTTCTCAATATAAACAGTTCAATCCAGATAAAAATGAAATAGCTTTTTCTGAAATCAAAACCTGAAAAAATGTCACCAGCAGCTTTGCACTATAAAAACGTTATAGAAAATTCTCCAGGCAGAAGCAAAATGATAACAATGGAAACTCAGGTTTTTAGAAAAAATAAAAAGTTCCAAAAATTGTAAATATGAGGAAAATACAAAAACCATGTTTTCTTATTTTTAATTTTAAATTATAGTTAACTATTTAAAACAAAAATAATGATGTGTTATAAGGTTTATGACACAAGTAGATTTAAATACATGACAAGAGTACAGAGAATGGGAGGAGATAATGGAACATATTGCTATAAATGTGATATTGGAAAATAGATTTATAATAAGATAAAGATGATATTTTTAAACATAACAACAATGAAAAAAGGAAATAAATCAGTATCAAAGTTAGAAAAATAAAACCTAAAATAATTCAAAAGAAGTAAGAAAAGTTGGTTTTTGAAAAATAACATATTTGATCAATAGGAAACAAATAGTAAACCCAACCAAACTGATAATTACATTAAAATGCAAATGGTTTAAATACTCTAACTAAAAGATAAATATTGTCAGAAAAGATACAAAAGCAAAACCTAACTACATGCTGGGTCATGAAAATTATTTTAAGTACAAATTGCTCAATAGGCTAAAATCAAGTTGATGGAAAGTATAAATCATGTGAACACTAATCCTAAGCAACAATTATATTAAGGAGTCTGACTTTCATTCTAGCTCTTGTATCTAAAATTGAGTATTTAAGATTACTTATTGGGATATATAAAGATCATTTCAAATTTACATTTCTATTTATTCTCCTTGAAGACAGGAAAGAAATTAGGCTTTAATTAAAATAAAGGTTACCGACTCCCTAATTTATTCTATGTATTGAAACAAAACATTCCCTCTAAAACCCAAGGTATTCTGAGATAAAAAAGAGTTTCCAAAAATAAAGAAATTCCTATGTATGTTTTGATATCATTTCAAAATAGTGCACTATTATTCATTTGCTCAATTAACTGTTCATGATTCTCATTTTCTGATATTATCAATATTAACTGTATTTTTAACTAAATGAACTTCCACAATATAAAGAAACAAGTCTCTAAATATAACATGAATAATACAAACATGGCAATAATACAAATTCCATGGCAGAGCTGGAATTTCATCAGCCACATTAGGAGGTTAAAAATAATAATAACATAAGAAGATCCAACATGAATCAAATGCAATAAAGTAAAAACAATAATACAGTTATTTGAAATATAGATTTATATTCCACCATCATTAGTAGCTAATCTTGCTCTAAATTTATTTTTTTCTTGGGATATCAGCTAATAAAAGTGACAAAATATTCCAAAAATATTTTTCATGTATTATCCTCTCATTTTTCATTTTGAAGGTATGTTTTATCTTCTGAAAGGATTGTGCAATGAGTAAAGTATGGAAAACATCTGCCCAAGCATTGGGGAGCCATTGAAAGGTTTCCAGAAGGACTGTAACATGGCCATATTTTTACATAGAAATCTGGCAATGAAATTTGTGGAAGATGAGGAAAAAGAGAAATGAAATATAAGCAAAAAATGAGGTAAAAGGTATTGTGGTAACTCAGCCAAGAGATAATTAGGATCTATAATAAAGAAGCAGTATTAAGAATGGAGGCAAGTAGGCTGTTTTGTGGGCTTTTGGGGCCATGGAGTTTATGTGACATGGGCATGAAGCTGGTGCGTGGCTGAGGTTAAGGGGGATCGGGGACTACCTGCCCTGAGATGGTGAAAGAGTGTGGTGTACATCCCAATGTGTTTCATGGAGATGCGAAAAACTACCTGAACTCTTCAGCAACACATTTATACATTGCTAATCATCTCTGTTTCACACGGAGTTTATTAGCTATAATTATAAACAGGTAATTGTGACTTTCAAATTAATTTATTTTAATATACATTCATTAAATCGCTAATGAATATCTCTCTCAGTTCAGTTTGAAACTGGAGAAGCATATTCCACTTGGGGCTGCTGTCATTAACTGACAATAGAGAGAAGTGTTGAAACATTATTTACTATATATTTATTGCATAACAATCTGTAGTTTCACTCATCAATCATTCTCTTTTAAGACAAACATATGATAAAGAAAAAATAAAAAAAGACTATTTTATTTTTAAATTTTTAAACCAAAAATCTGAAACCAAAAGTACTGAAAATTTCTTTTCAGTACTTTTGATATTTTGCAGCGTTATTGTTTTCCTTTTGTAAACTCACTTTTTTTTTCACAGTCTCTCTCTGAGAATAGAAAAACCTACAATGATTAATGATAAAATGATAAGCGAATCTGAAAAGTAGAATGTAGGGTATGCCAAAACAAGTAAAAATCTATAATATTGTTGCCAGTGAAAATCACAGCCTAAAAATATATAACTGTATGACAGTAAGAAATCCATAGAGCAGGCACAGAATAAGAAGGGAGCAGGGGCTCCCTTATTATAAATGAGACTACAGAGCCATGGTAATTAAACCACATGGTACTGGCACAAAAACAGACACATAGACCAATGGAGCAGAATAGAAGACTCAGAAACAAATCCACACACTTTACAGCCAATTGATTTTTTACAAAGGGGCTAAAAACACCCACTGGAAAAAAAGATAGCCACTTTAACAAATGGTGTTGGCAAAACTGGTTATCCACATGCAAAAAAATGGAAATAAACTCCACTTTCTCTCCCTGCACAAGCGTCAATTCAAGATGGATCAATGACCTAGAAATCAGACCAGAGACCTTGCAGCTACTGGAAGAGGGCATAGGCCCAACACTTCAACGCATAGGCACAGGTAAAGACTTCCTCAACAATACCTCAAAGGCACGGGAAATTAAAATGAGGATCAATACGTGGAATTGCATTAAACTGAAGAGCTTCTGTGCAGCAAAGAGAACTATCAAGAACCTCAACAGAGAGCTGACAGAATGAGAGAAGATTCTTGCCAGCTACTCCTCGCTAGAATACACAGAGAACTTAAAAAAATCACCACTAAAAAACAAATAACCCAATAAAAAAGGGCAAGTGAACTAAATAGATACTTCACAAAAGAAAAAATACAAATGGCCAATAAATGTATGAAAAAATGTTCAACATCATTAGCAATCAGAGAGAGGCAAATCAAAACTACTCTGAGATTTCACCTAACCCCAATTAGAATGGCAATCATTAAAAACACAAACAACAACAAATGCTGGCAAGGATGTGGAGAAGTAGGAACTCTAATACATTGTTGGTGGGATTGCAAATTGGTGCAACCACTTTGGTAAACAGTGTGGAAGATCCTCATAAGAATCTACCATATGACCCAGCAACACCACTTCTAGGCATCTACCCAAAATAATGGAAACCAAACTACCTGAGCAATGCATTCATATCTATGTTTATAGCTGCACAATTCACAATTGCCAAACTATGGAACAAGCCAAGATGTCCATCAACAGATGAATGGATTACAAAATTATGGAATATGTACACAATGGAATTTTACTCTGCTATAAAAAAGAACAAAATTATGTCATTTGCAGGGAAATGGATGGAACTGGAGAATTTTATGCTAAGTAAATTAGTCACAAAAAGTGAAAAGTCAGATATTCTCCCTAATATGCGGAAGCTAGGGAGAAAATGGGACATAGGAGGGACTCCAGACAAAGGAGGAAAAGCCTTAGCTGAATGAAGAAGGTGACACAACTGAGTGGGATGGGAGGAGGAAGAGGGAAATACCTCAATGGACATGATGTACATACACAAACTTATCAAAGCCAATCACTGTGCTGAGCATGGGAAGGAAGGGAGGGAGAGGGAATGGGGTGGGAATTGGGGGAGGGCACATGTGTGCATGTATGTGTGCATGTATGCCTCTACCACCCTGAACTTCATCAAGATGAATGATTACAATGCACCAACTTAAAAAAAAAAGATAAATGAGAAGTAGCATAGGCCACCAAGAGTAAGAACATAAGGCCTCAGACTTTCTGAATCTGGTCACCTTAAAAAAGCTATTATTTCAACTCTTGTCTGAAATGATACAATGCTCTGATATGTGGAAATTAGCTACTGAGTGTGTTCCAATTTTATATAATAGCAAAACAAAAACAACATTAATTTTTTTTTTTTTGCGGTACCAGAGATTGAACCCAGGGGTGTTCTACCTCTGCGCTACACCCCCGCCCCTATTTTTTTTTATACTTTATTTTGAAACTGGGTCTCACGAAGTTGCGGAGGGCCTCACTAGGTGGAGAGAGAGAGAGAGAGCTGAGGCTGGCCGCGAACCCAGATCCTCCAGTCTCCGCCTCCCAAAGTACTGGGATTACAAGCGTGTGCCACCACGCCCGGCCTACATTAATTATTTTTGAAGAATACCTGGAGCATGTCCTTTGAAAACTGGTGGATCAAAGACACCCAGCCTGGAAGTATTTAACAAAGAGAAGAACATTGGAAAGTTTCCTTTTTTCTCCTCTTCCTTTTTCAATTCCTAATTGTTTTAGAATTCTTGACATAACTAATTAGGCAACAATAAAATGCAAAAGGAGTTCCTACTGGTGTTTGGCAATATAAATATTCTGTGTACATGGATGGTATTTTGTTAGCATCCTGCAATGCCCTGTTTTCAATTTCCTTCATTCTTTTATATAATAAAGTTTTGGTCATGCCTCCGGATACAGGGTAAACCAAGCAAAGTTTAAAGCCCTGTCTTCTTAATGACTCTTTTTGTAAAATATACTGAAAAACCATGTAATTGTTTCCTTCAGGAACATAAGTAGAAGGGCACTAGCGAATTTACATGTGGCAAAACATTTCACAAAAAGACTCGGGGATTGTGAAATTCTACCATACCTGTCTGGTTTTATTTAGATTATTCATTCTCCAATCTACAAGAGTATATGTTTAGTTTTCCAGTTAGCTTTTGATCCATATTCCCAATGACCCATAAAGAGAGGCTTTTTGCAATTCTCAGACAGATTATTCTACCACCTATAAGGTCATAGGAAATTTTCAAATCCTTCTTAAATTCTTATTTTCTGAGTTTCAATCTTCTTTAAACTTTGCAGCAGAATGTAACCCTTTATTCACATTGTTATGATGTGTTAAAGCCAATTGAAATGTCACTTCAAAAAGATTTACATAATGGGTAAGCAAAATATGGTAGACACATATAATGGAATATTATTCCATCTTAAAGATGGAATTCTGCCTCATGCCAAAATATGGATGAATCTTGAGGACATTATGATAAGTGAAATAACCCAGTCACAAAAAGACAAATACTGTGTGATTCTGCTTATATGAGGTGCCTAGAATAGTCAAATTTATAGAGACAGAAAGTAGAAAGGTGGTCTCCAGAAGCTAGCAGGAGGAAGAAATGGGGTGTTATTATTTAATGGGTACTGAGTCTCTATTTTGCAATGAGAAAAGTGTTTTGGACATAGATGGTGGTGATGGTTGCACAATGGTGTGAATATAATTAATTCCACTGACGTGAAAAATAGTTATAATTGTTAACTTGATATTATATGAATTTTACCACAATGAAAAATAATTTTGAAAAATGTTTACATAAGTTTTCTTGATCTTACTCTGATTATTGGGTGTCTTTGCTTTAAAAATATGTAGAAATAAAACAGGAATATATTCTTGTAAAAGATTCAAACAATGAAGAGTTTGTCAGAGGAAAATAATAAACTCTCCCTTGACTTATGCTCAACTTTTGCCTTCCCCCAAGACCACAGATGATGTATTTTCTTTAAATTTCCATCTATCTATGGATAGATGGGACAACTATAAATATTAATTTATATATAAACTGTACATGTGTGCCATCTACATATTACATAAGAATTTCTTTTAACCTAAATGAGGTCATGTCATACACTTAGTCCTCAGACTAGCTAAGTAGCATTTTAAATATAGATTATTTGAGGTGACAGACCCTGTCTTCTCTTTTTTAAGGCACTACATTTTTAAAAATATGCACATGTGCATATCAATTTATAAATGTGAATTATTATAATAAATAAGGGTACATTTTTAAAGAAACAAAATAGTGTGATATGTGGTAGCCAGAAGACTTATTTTGGCATTGTTAAAACTGGTTAAGAAACTCTTTTACATTGTTGATGAGAAGCAGGCGTTGTGAAAGAAAAATATGGAGGCTTCTAGAGAAATTAAAAATAGAACTACAAAAAAAACCTGGTTAGGAATTATTTTTTCAAAGTTCAATATTGGAAGTGCAGGTCTTGCTACAGCAAAGACAAGGAACTTGAATATCTTCTTTCTCTCTCCCAATTCCCTCATCCCAACCACCAATGATGTTTCAAACACATTTTCTTCATCCTAAAATGCCCATGTAAAATTAAAATCATTCTTTTAGAGAAGGCAGTCCATAAAGATTATTGGTCAATTGCAGTTGCAAAGAAACTTGAGTCTTCAAATCAAGACAGAAGGAAAGTGTGATATTACTAGTACATCATTTATAAAAGCTATTTTTAAGCATTTATCCTACGTTTCCTAAGCACATGATCTTGTTGACTCTCTTCAACACTATGCAGTGAAGATTATTATCTACATTTTACAGATGAGGAAATTGTAATTTAAAATGATGAAATATTTCCCCGAGGTTACATGGTTTGAAAGACTAGAAGCAGTCCATGAACCCAAGTCTATTTGATCCGCAAGACCAACACACTCAGAGCATATTGTTCTTAGTCACCAACAGCTTCACAACCCTTAGGGAGTTCTTTTTCAAAGGCTTTGACCATGAGATCTTCATTACCACTGGGTCTTTGATTGTTTTTCTAAATTGTTTTGAAACAAAGACATGAGAAAAATTAAAGATAACTGCCAATGCCTGACCCTTCTGCCCCCAAAGCCACCCAAAAGGGACAGATCAGCTACTAAAACTTCTCTGGCAATGCCTTCAGATCTGAGCCCCACACACAATTTGTGATGCTCATTTCTGCTGTTTTTTAACTCCTCTAAGCTCCAGCCCATGTTCTACCCAAGATAAACCATGTTCTCTTACACATCATCAGTCACTAACTGCTGTGATGGTTCCCTTCCCCGGAGCTTCCTTCTCTGCTCCCCAAGACCGAACTGGTAAAGGAAGCTTGGGGTTAAAGGGGCCAGTTTACTACTTAGGCACTTCATTTACATGCACACGTGGCATAGGAAGAAGTAATCCCTATAGTAAAATTCCTTCCTGCAACAGTGGTAACCCTATTTGTAGTTTCCCAATATAAATCAAGACTATATCTGATGCCAGGACATTTCTATCTAAGGTGCACGCATACGCGTATGTGCATGTGTGCGTGTGTGCGTGTGTGCGTGTGTGCGTGTGTGTGTGTGTGTGTGTGTGTGTGTGTGTGTGTTGTTTTATCTTTGAGCCCAGCAAGACCAATTCATGGTTCCTTCCAGAGAGTATGTTGTCTCTCTTATCTCATGACTATAGCAGTAATGTTCTAAAGAATCAAAATTAAAAAAAGAAAAATAGAAGAATAAAGAAAGAAGTAGAAATGAATACATAGTGAACAAATGAATAGCCAAAATGATGTGACAAATCCATAATTTAAGTTGGACACAGTGGCACACATCTATAATCCCAGTACTTGAGGCTGAGACAGGAGGATTGCAAGTTTGAGGCAACTTTAGCGACTTAGCAAGACCCTAAGCAACTTAGCGAGACCTCGTTTCAAAACTAGAATCACCTCTGAGTTCAATCCCTATAACACCCCTCAACTATCTACAATTTAAATCTGTTTCTTATCTTCAAGAAACTCTGTTCACTGTTACTGTATATATAATTTGAAAAAGTAAGAAAAACTAAAAATAATAGAGGAAGAAATTGAAAAATACAATAGCCTGAAGCCATTCAGTATAAAACAACCCCAAATATCAAGATAATAATTGAGAATATTATTGTGTCACATTATGGAATTTTAATTGATATTCATAATGACAGTTCTGAGACAGTACATGTTCTGTAAATTTAATATTTACTGAAAAGGTTTAAGCGATACCAAATTACCCTTTCATGAAAAAGCATGAGAAATGTATAATGTTTTAAAAAGGCGCCCATCAACAAAAGAAAATAAATTTTAGCACTTAACACAGATAAGCTTCAAGCTGGAAAAATCACTTACATGGATCATTTCAGTCCAGACACACCTAAAACATTTAGTGTCTATTCCTACTGTATGGAACATTTTGTTTTTTAATGGATCACTTGGTCTTCCTCTGAGACTCTGGAAGATAACTCCTGGCTTCTAACATCTAAAGAAATCATCAGCTTTTCTGTTTTCTTTTGGAAATGCATGACTGGAATAAAAGATGCCCATCCCTTTCTTGCTGTTCACCCCAGCCTGTTACCAACTCCAGGGGAGTCAGTATCTGAAGAGCCTATAAAAGTGCTTTCTACACATGCCTTTGGCTACTACTGCTAGCACTTCTTTTTTCCATCAAATCTCAGCCTCTGAAATAAATCAAAGAGAACCGAAGCAGATATGATGAAGGCATTCCAGGATAGCAATCATAAAACAAAAATTCTTGACACTCAATTAAAGAGGTGGTCTGTTCATCCTCTGTCAATACTTGGAGGAGGCAGTGTGATGACCTATGGTAACTTTGGCTTTAACCTAGTCCAAGTTTTATCTGAGAGACAATAAATCAGAAGTAGAATTTTATAATTCAGATAGAATACCTTTGTTAATATATTTTTAAAAAACACCCATTTTAAGTCCTATAAGGCCAGTGGGGGATGGTTCTCATTACAGGTGACCTTTTTATTGCATCACTTTGATGATCAGAGCCAGGCCATTATGCCCACTCCCACTCCCATATGCTCATCCAAATGCTTCTATCCCAGACCACTTTGTCCAATGAGCCAATCTTTTTCCTTCCAAGTTCCTGCTAGTCTGTTAGCCTTTACTCATCACTTATATGCACACCATGTGCACTTGCCAAATCTCTGCCTGTTGGGCAGCTCCTGGGTGAGGCTGCTGTGAATTTTTACTTAACACCCACATTCATTCATTTGTTCAATTTTGCTGAACACCTAAATATTTGTCAAATACTTTACTAGAGCTTGAGACTCAAAGAATGATCACATTGAGTCCAGAATGATCATCAAGGCACCATGTTCATCCTGGGCATGACAAACAGTCAGCACCATCTGACAGCGAAAGCCATACTGTAACAGTCTTTTGTGAAGTAGTTCCCAAAGAGTGAGTGAGTTCTTGCCAATGACTACAAAAGTACTATTTATATCTTTTATGTTAATTAATAGTCTATTGGAAGTCAGAGTAAAACGTAAGTGATAATCAGCATTAATAGCATGTTTCAAGGAAATACACATAAATGTTAGGTGTTTCAAAAATGAAAATTATCCAGTAGCAGAAAGAATAGCCTGAAAATAAATATACATTAATAAAATTACATGAATACAGATTCATAAGATTACATTTATAAAACTGGGTGTGGTGGTGCACACCTGTAATCCCAGTACTTGGGAGGGTGAGACAGGAGGATCACAGGTTCAAGGCCAGCCTCAGCAACTTAGCGAGACTGTTTCAAAAATTTTTTAAAAAGAGCTGAGGGTGTAGTTCAGTGGTAGAACACCCCTGTGTTCAATTCCCAGGACCACAATAAGAAAATACATTTATAAGTAAAAATAATAAACTGCCTGAAAATGTGATTACTGGTCCTAGAGCTAAATACTGGTATACACTTTAGGTAAATTGACAAATCGGTAATACCATAAATGCAGCACACCAAGTCTTGAGCTCAGGCAGTTCCTCTTTTCCAACATGTGGATCAGATGGTTCTCAAGGGCCACCACTGCTGGCCAATACTGAAATGGATTCTTGCTCAGGGAAGGTACTGGGAGATAGTGCCAAAGGAGGGAAAGAGAAAGGGGGAAAGGAGTGTGCAAAAAGAAAGATGAAACATCACTAGAACAATGTGGCCCTAAATAATACACAAGCGATTATTACTGTTTGGAGTCTATGTGGATTCTGGCACAACTCAATTAGATATAAGCAAATGTTCTCGGCATTGCAAAATGGTTAGTCAAGTGTCCAAAAAGGAAATCATATTCTAAATAAGATTTTGAAAAGCAATGACTCAAGCTACTCAAAGGAAGAAAGCCAACAGTACTACAAAAGAAGATGTGGTCATGCCAAGGACAGGCATAATGACTTGATAGTAATTCTGGACACATCTAAAATTCTAGGTATTGACCTAGGTTTCTAGGTGGAAACAAGGGAACTTAACCTTAGGACTCCTCTCCCCACCCAGGCAAAAACAGCTACATAGTGAATCTAGACCCTCAAGTAGATACCAAATCCTTGCCCCTGAAGAGTGTTTCCTGCCCCATAATTATAGAAAGAGAAAAATCAGCTAACTAAATGCTAAAACTCTAACAGAATAAGCATTGACGCATTCGAATGGCTATCTATGTCTTTTAAGAGTAAAACCTTCTTAACTTAAAAAATCTGGCCACGTTTCCTATGGAAAATATGAAATTAAGGCATTTCCAAACCTTACTGGATTGCATCATAAACTACCTCAGATCTCCTCTATGACTCATCCATCCTAATGACGAGGATGAAAATCAAAGCAAGTTTCTTGGTGGATTAGCATACAGTATTTGAGTGAACAACAACAGACAAGTCCAGATCATTATCAAGGCACCATGTCAGTCCTTGGCACGACAACTATCCAAGGCTACCTGACGGCAAAAGGCATTTTGTGAACGTCTTTCGCAGTCCTTCCCAGAGGGTGGTCAATTCTTGCTGACAACTGACAAGGTGCTATTTATACAGTTTATGTCAAGTAAATAACAATTTAAGCACCTAAAGGATCCGACCTACATGCAGTGAGTGGGATAAAACATTCCATCCTTGAGAATATGATACTGGAATTCTCCTAAGTAGGCAAATTTGCCATTTAATGGCTATGGGCACTTTAGAAACTAACTCTTAGATAACAGACCATATGGTGAATTTGTCTTATACAAATACATTTAAAGAATGACCTAGTGTGTGTTAAATATTGTTAAAATTAGTTTGAGACCTAAGCAACATGATGTGTCTGTAAAATTGCTTTTTACTATAATTATCTATTTGATCTATCTCTTTTCTAATAGCTAGTCGATATCAGATGTAAGTCTTGGATTCTAAAACTTACTCATTTTGTTAGAATTGTTCACTGATTCTAGTAACAACCAAGAACATGTTCAAATACCAAATGTCCCCCACTTAGAGGCAAGAAAAGATTTATGAAAGTATTTGCTTTTAGCCAGATTTGAAGTTCATTTTTCCATAGTTTCCACTAAAAAAATTATTTAGAAGAAAAAACATATTAAAACTCATAACTGAGATTTTAATAATATTTTACCAAATGCAAAAATTTTAAGGTGAAATAATGGAGTTCTTTGGTAGGAAACTGATTGTGCTTCCCACTTATCTTCCTTCCACCATAAATATTACCTGTTGCTCTAGCAGAGATCACCCCGACTGCCTGTAGATAGAATTACACCCCATATGGCTTACCCATCACAGTTGTTTACTGTGGATATTACCTTTTCCATTTTCCATTTTGTAGTTTGAAATGCTAAGCTCTCACACACTTTACTGGCATAAGAATGAAACCAAGAATATTAAAATAAAGTTATGAACTATACGGTTATGAGTCTAAACATTTGGCAGTTAGTGTCTTTGGCTTCGAGTAACAGAAACCCTAAGGAAATTTAAACACCAAGAAAATTTATTACCTGACATCATAGAAAAGCAGAGAAAGTTCAGGTTTCAGGGAAGGTTACTTAAGCATTTCAACAATGTCAATAAAGTCCCGGGTTCTCACCATCCTTTCTTCCCTCCCTCCTTTGACCTCTTCCATAGACTGTTAGATGCCTGCAGCAGAACCAAATGCTCCACCTAGACAAGAAAAATATTCAAACCAGAGAGATAGATTACCCTTTGATGCACATAGTTCTTAGGATTGAAGACAGTTTCCAGAAAATGCACTAGTAGATTGCAGTTTACATTTCATTGGCTGGGATTGGGACATATTTCCATTCCTAGACATCAGCTTACCCTCAGGACAACTAGTTACTCTCCTGTAGCTGTGATGGGTCACCTCTTGGGGACATATGGCTTCATTTGGGGTGCTACATACCTGAATACATTTAGGTTTCCTTCAGAGGAAGGGGAAAGTGAATGGTGGATCAGTGACCAGAAGTGCTGTCTTATAGTGACTGTAACTGCATTTCAAATGTAAAGGCTAAAGTTTGGGAGCAAAGGTAGGTAGAATGTTGTTGAGGAGGTGATGACCAGTGATTGGTCATTTAACTTAAGGTAATGAGGGTTTGTTGTTGTTGTTGTTGTATGATTTATTTGTAGGATGAAGGTTAGAGATAACTGAAAAGATAAATGACTAATAGAGTTTAAATCAAAGGCAATGAATCTTTGAAGAATTAATATGTGTCAGTATTAAAAAGTACACCATTATGAAAACTCCAGTCCAATTGCTTCAGTTTATAAATAAGGAAATGCTTAAAAGCATTCAAATTGTTCAAGATGATGTAAGGGTCAGTGATAAATAAGTAGATATCCTAAAATTCATGATATTTGTCCTGACCCCAACATATGATACACTCTCTCTGAGTATCATTTCCAGGCATAAAGATGTCAGCTACGATTTTTTTAAAGAGCACAAAAATTATCATTTCAAATGATGATAATGCTCACATATCAGCACTAGCAAGAGAAATGAAGCACCTCTGTTTTCTTTGGCATCTTGTATTTTGTTTAAAATGAAGTTATTGTTGTTAATATTGATACAAATAATTGATCATCGACTATGTGCCAAGCAGTGTGTCAGGCACCTTACACTCATTATTTCTTATTATCCTACCAGCCTAAAAGAGAACTCTCAAGAGCCCCTTCTGAAGAGAAAGTGAGATTCATAGACTTTAGGTCCCTTGACCAAGGATAAGCTGCTTCTGGAGCAAGGCTTTAAGAGTTTCTTTGACTTTAGAGCTCTTTCCACTTACTAATATTCCCCAAAAGGTATTTTGTTAAATTCTTATCCTAGTTGGTCCATGAAAAAAGGATCCCTGTAGTCAAATAAAATTGGAAAATATTATGCTTCATATCTCTCCCTTGGAGATTAAAGATGCATGTTATATTTCAAAATATGGAAAATGCTACAAAAAGAGAACTCAGTTGAACCCAGTATTTCCTATTGTTTGAAGACTGATCCCCTTTTTCACATAAGATGCATTAACACTTAAGGATGTAATATTCAGCTGCAACCAATTTGAAAAATTGTACATTATTTGATATCCAAAATTAATTAATGTGTGTTAGAAATCAAATTGTATTTGAATGATAATATTCATGCACAATTATACATATGTAATCAGTTTACAAATCTAAGCATGAAATGATTTTTTATTTCCCAATTATTGTTCTCAAATGTCAAATTTTGTTTTCTCACTGAGTAACAAGTCCTTTCACAATATTTGGCACAAATTACTTCTGTCAGTTATAATTATTTTTCACATCTAATAGTTAATCTTAAAAAATGACAGAGAGCCGGGCGTGGTGGCGCATGCTTGTAATCCCAGTACTATGGGAGGCAGAGACCGGAGGATCCAGGTTCGCGGCCAGCCTCAGCTCTCTCCCTCTCTCTCTCTCTCTCTCTCTCTCTCTCTCTCTCTCCCCTTAGTGAGGCCCTCCGCAACTTCGTGAGACCTGGTTTCAAAATAAAGTATAAAAAAAATAGGGCCGGGGGTGTAGCGTGGAGGTAGAACGCCCCTGCGTTCAATCCCCGGTACCGCAAAAAAAAAAAAAAAAAATGACAGAGAAAATCATTGGAACCAAAAGGTTTCTCTCTGAGAAGAACAATAAAATTTATAAGCAGCAGACTGATTGGAAAAAAGGATGGAGTCCCAAATTTACCACTTTCAGGAATGAGAGAATTAATATAATTAGAACTTCTCTAAATCTGAAAAGAATAATAGGAAACTATTAAAGTAACTTTATGCCAATGGATATAAACAAGTTAGATCTCGTGGAAAAAGTGCTTGAAAGATACAAACTGCCAGAGCTCACGCCATAAGAAGTAGTGATCTGAAAGGCTCTGCCTCTGTTAAAACTGAAGTAAATTCCCCCAAAAAACAAAACCCCGAAAACAAATGGCTTCACTGGTGACTTCTGAAAAATATTTAAAGAAATATACTACCAATATCACACAAATATTTTCAGAAAATTGAACAGAAGAAACATTTCTTCCCAATTCATTTCATGAGACCAACATTACTCTGATACCCAAACTAGACAAAGACATCACAATAAAACTACAGAACAATGTTCCCCATGATTATAGATGTAAAAATTCTAAACAAATTTTAGAAAATTAAATATAACAATACAAAAATTATAATACATTGCAACCAAATTTTGTTTATCCCACAAATTTAAGATAGGTTTTACTCTTGAAAAATCAGTGTAATTTACTATATTAAGGGATTTAAAAATTAAAAATATTTGATTAAATAAGTGCAGAAAAAGCATTTGACAAAACCCAACATATATTACTGACTTAAAAAATAAAAAAGAGCTGGGTATACTGGTGGCACACTCCTGTAATCCTAGTACTTGGAGGCTGAAACAGGAAGATCACAGGTTCGAGAACAGCCTCAGCAAGTAGTGAGAATCTCATCAACCTAGCGAGACCTTGTTTCAAAATAAAGATAAAATAGGGCTGGGGGCATAGCTCAGAGGTAGAATGACCCTGGGTTCAATCCCCAGTGCCAATAAATAAATAAATAAGTAAATAAACACATGCATACATACATACATACATAAGTGCATACATACATACAAAATAAAAACCTCTCAACAAGCCAGAAATAGGAGAGACCTTGCTACACTTGGTGATTTTCACCTTTGAAAATCTTCAGCCAACCTCACACTTACAGTGAAAGACTTGCCATTTTTCCACTAAGATAAAGAACAAAAGAAGGATGTTAGCTTTCATCATTTCTATTTTTCATTGTACTAGAAGTTCTTTGTACTAGAAGTTCATTGTACTAGAAGTTACTAGATAAGGCATGAAAAAGAAGGAAGGAACCCATGATGGAAAGTAATCTATATTGTACTTATTCACAGATGAAATGATTGTACATGTATAAAATCTGATGGAACATATAAAACAGTGAGTTTATAAAAGCTTGAGAATAAATGATCCACCTGCAAATGTCAATCAAACCTCTATTATAAGTTTTAAAATTATAAATAATCTGTAACAACATCATAAATATGAAACACTTACAGATAGCTTTGGAAGATCTGTGAAGGACCCCTAAACTGGCAACCACAAATCTTCTGGGGAAAATTAATGTATTCAAATATGGAGAAATATAGTATGTGTGCAGATTTAGGAATGCCAAAATGCCAATTCTCCTTAAACTGATATATAAACTCAGTGTACTCCCAATCAAAATTCCAGTAGGCTTTTTTTGTAGGAAGTCACTAGTTGAAAAGGAGATACATAAGACTTAGAAAAGCAAAAAAAAATTACAATATAAAAGCAAAATATAAAGAATTTATGCTACCTGACATCAAGTCTTATTGCAAAGCTACAATAGTTAAATCAATGAGGTATAAGTATAAATGACAAATAGATCAATTGCCTATCAATGAATGACTGATTTTTTACAAAAGTTTCACAGAAAATTCAGAGGAGAAAGGATAGTCTTTTCAACAACTTATGTTGAAACTAATCAATATCCATATGCAAAATAATAAAAGTTTGTTCTATACTTCTAACTTAATAAATTTAAATGTAAAAAGTGGAATTATAAATCTAGGAGAAAATTTTGTGATTTGGATTAGGTGGCGATTTCCTGGTTAGATTACAAAAAGTGTGCTTCACAAAAGAACAAGTTGAAATATTTGACTTTCTCAAAATTTAAAACTTTTATTTCTAAGAGACATTATTAAAAAGTACTGGAATTACATGCATGTGCCACCATGCCCAGCTGCAAGTAAATATTTTAAAAGATGCTTGACTTCACTAGTCATTAGAGAAATGAAAATGAAAAGTATACTTAATATTATTGACATTCTAGAAAGGCTGTAATTAAAAAGACTAACAATACCAAGTGTTGGCAAGGACATGGAAAGACTGGAATTCTTAAATAAAACATCCAATTTCCATAGGGCAATTGTGCAGCTCTGTCCATGAGCAGTGGCTGTTTCTCCAGCTTAATATATGTGCTTCCATTGCACCAAAGTGGCCCTGGCTCTGTTGTGCCAGGGCAGTGGAGTGGGTTGTGGAGAAGCCAAAGAAAGTGTCTAGAGACAGCTTGGGAGACATATGGCTTATTGAGGAAAGCTTACAAGGGATCAGTGACTGCTCCAAGAAGAGTTCATTGGTGACAGGCTGACAGTACCTCCGTCCCTCATAGTGCTGTGCCTCAGAGTGTTTTTCCCAGTACCAGGTGGCTGGATGACTGACATGTATCCTCTCCACAGTTCCCTCAGTCTACACCTGCCCCCATTCAAAGTGGGGTTTTATATGTTATTCTATAGAAGCAGTGACATCATCAGCATTGGATAGCTTTATTTACTTAGTTTGCTTGTATGACCAGCATTTCACCTAGCAATTGCACTGGTGTACATGCAAAAAAGTAGCTTTCTACAGATAACACTAACTTTCCCTAGTTCTCAGTGTGCATGAGAGAAGTCCAGTGTCCTTCAAGATAACAGGTATCTGGACTTTCCAGCACAGGCTTGTTCTTATTTTTCCTTTGACTAGGTTTTTTGAAAACAGAAAGGGGGCCCTTTTCTTTAGTGATAATACACTACACTCCTCAGGTGCCTGGATACTCTGGGGTAGTACATCAGGATGCACATTGTAACTAAGTCCCTTGACAGCAATACATAGAGCAACAAGCTATAATGAGACCTGCTATAAGAGCATGCAAACTGAAAACAACAGATCTCCAGGTAGCAGGATGAGACTGTGACCAAACAGAAACCCTAGCAATACCAAGTCTACCTACAGCAGCAATATGGGTTTGCAACTTATGGTGAACCAAAGGCACATTATGATAATTACCAGGGACATACATGCAACATTCTGTTAACGAGGGCACAGGCACTTATTTGTGCTGTGGTAAGCATATCTAGCACCATTGTACTCTGAAGTACCACCTCAACATTTGAGCAGTTTCTTCATTAAGCAAGATTCTGGCTCTGTGGTAATTAGTCAAGGTATCAGCAGCACACTTAGCTAAAACAGAAATCTGGAACTCAGTGACAATGCTTGCTGCTTGAAGAGAGAGTACAGCAAGTGGGTAAAGTCACCAGGCGGCTCAAGTTACTCTACGTCCAAATTTTACCATGCCCCAATTAGTAGAGGTCACAAATAAAGCAGGAAGCATGCAGGCTGGTATATCAAGTCTTTTCCAAGTTCAATGGCCAATCTAGTTATAAGGCAGGTATGGCCACCCATGAGTGCAACAGGTCGATAGCCACCCCAAGGGGAGGGATGTGCTTCTGTACGTGTTGTTTGATGTTGCCCTCTTAAGTAGTCAGTCTTTGAGTACAATGGTTAAATTACATTGATTGACAGGGGTTCAACCCATATTTACAGATGGCATAGAGGTATTACTGCCATTGTGTTTTCTCTATAAAGAGGAACTTTCCTTCTCATTTCCACCTGTGTTGCACTTAGCCATTCCAAGTCATCAAATAGTGTACCCCAGCTTAGCCATGTCCAATTGTTCCCATGTGAAACTGAACACATGCCATTGGTGCCCTTAAAATAGCATAAATATACATCCAAGTCCACAGAGCAGTTGCCCAGCTCCATGAGAGGTGGGTAACTCTCCAGCTTAATATTTCACAGTGGCCCGCTATAGGTACCAGAGGAGGACAGACGCAGTTCACTGCATATCAGCAATCCATTTTATTCTGCACCTCTGCAATAGTACTTACCCATTCTGCAAATAGATTAGCTCTAAGGATAAAAAAATAAGATATTTTCACAGGTGTTAATACAGGCAAATCTTGATTTTTCAACAATATATGAGCAACCTGATCATTTTGAGTGAAAATAGTACCAGTCCATGGCCCATTTCCAGGTTTACAATACCACATTCTTGTCCCAGTGGTCCCTGAGGTTTTGGGGAAAAAAAAGTGTGACAATTCTGGGGTTATTACAGACCATAATGAAATGACAGACTCTCCTTTAGAGATTAAAAGTTCTGGGTTGGTAATTTTTCCCATTTGTATGTCTTGTTCTATTCCTTTTGCTCATGGACATAGGGACTGTCTCAGTCAATGTTCTCACTGATATAATCCAAGACAACTGACCATACAAATTAGAGGAAGGAATATGTGTTCGCTCACAGTTTTTTGGAGCTCTTCAGGAGGCCAAGTCCATAGGAGGTCAGAGTCTACAGAGCTCAGGGCATGGCGGCAGGAAGCAGAGAGGGAGAGACCAAGGATTCCTCACACCATGGAAACAAGAGAGCGAATAAGCAAGGCAATTCAAAAACAAAAGCACAGTTCCTAAGGCCATACCCTTAGGGGCCCACCTTCTCCAGCCATACCCCACCTGCCTATATTACCACCCAGTAAACCATCACAATGGATTTACATACTGATGAGATTACAGCTCTCATGACTTAATTGCATCAAATCTGAAACTTAATACATGAACTCTTCAGGGGACATCTATATCTAACCATGACAGGAACCTGCACCATCAAGGCATGATTTGTTATTCTCATGGCCAGTAGACTACATGGGTCCCCTGTGGTAGGTCCTGTGGCAATAGCAACAGCAAATTATCTTATGTTTCTATTTGTGGAGTGCAGGTGTCTTTCTTAAACATCATTTGAACCAGATGGTGTTGTCAGGCTTTTGTATCAATATCAGGCAGGCACTGGGAATGACTACAGCCATGTTCATTGATGCTCCCAACAGCCATTCACAGTTTTGCTTGGTCCACAGTGACAATGATTCATTTTCCATGTTTGTTTTCCATTTTAGCAGCCATTCATTCATGCAATTAGTCCTGCTGTGGCTGGGTTATAAGGTAACTGGAAATGCCAATGTATATCCAAAAATCTCAGCCCATTATTTCACCTTGTGACCAGTAGGGTGTTCCTTGTCATTTTCCATGTCTACTGGGGTTTCACACATTTGAAGCATCACATATTTGAAGTGTCAAGTATTTGAAGGCCCTATATGGTTGCCTTCTATGAGGCCCTCTGCAAACATATGGCTGGAATAGTCCATTGTGTGTATCCACACATCTTAGGGCAACCTTGCAGCCTTATGTTAGGGACAGGAGTCAACCTTCCACTCTTGTGTCTAGTGCCACCCTCAAGCTGTCCACCCCATCTGATAAGACATTGGCCATGGTTGCTTTATGGAACAGGCACAGTAGAGTCACATACATACACAATGTCTGAGTATCTTGGTGAGAGCCCCCATTGCTTAGCTATGAGCCGGAGAGCTTTCTTCCTCTTGTGGCCTGTCTTTGTATGTAGCCAAACAGTCACTACTTCAGCTGGCAACTCTTCTAGTCATCTAATTTTAGTTAGTTCCTCTCCTTCCTGATTGCCTGGCAGAGGAGCATGGCAGTATTCCACCACATGATACAAAGTCAATTCCAAGTGTAGCAGTC
Source organism: Glis glis (assembly GCA_004027185.1). NCBI lineage: Eukaryota > Metazoa > Chordata > Mammalia > Rodentia > Gliridae > Glis > Glis glis. The sequence continues at coordinate 60,071 of PVJS01000846.1, read as the reverse complement.
ATTCCACATGTCCTTCAACATCTCTGTCCCTTTACATAGTTATGTCCAAGGTCCTAAGGGAGCTTGTTTATTGCCTCGCTTGCCCTACTATTGTCACAGGAGTCACTAAAACCCATCAGGGAAGCTAAAAACATCTAATTCATAGGGTTGTTCTTGGACTAATATGCCTAAGGCTTCTAGTTACTGTACAACTATTTTGCTGAGAAAAGGTCTGTAGATGCTCAAGTTCCAAGTTCCACCAGGCTTTCTTTTTTACTAAATCATACAATGGTTTTAACATGTGTGCTAAGTATAGAATGGATGGATGCCAGCATAGCAACACTTCTAAGAAGGTCTGTGACTGTTTAGGAGTAGGGAGAATTTGGACTTTATCTGTAACAACAGTACCCAACCAGATAGCCCCTGAGCTATCGGCAGATCACCCAGGTACTTGCAATGTGGAGCAAGTGACAGCCCATCCTCCCTCTTGAAAATGTACCACCACCATTTGAACTGCCTCCTCTAGATGGGAAAAGGACTTACAGGCTACCATCACATCACCGATATAATGAAGCATTGATACTATGTCAGGTTTTGTCCACTGGGCCAGAGCTGCCGCCACCATCCATGACATATGGTTGGGATATATAAGGATCCTTAGAGAACATTGAAAGTCCATTGGCACCCTTCCCATGTGAAAGCCAGTTTCTCCTTAATGGACATCTGTTCCCTTTGCCCTTTCTTTCTTCCACCTTTGGATACATGCTCATATCCCTTGCTTTTCAGTTTCCCACATATCAGCTATAGCCTGTGCTGCTTAAGAAACAGGAAGGCCCGCTAAAAGGCTCAGGATTGACATCAGAGCTCCATAATATTGCTCCAGAGTTGTTTAAGGAGTGGTGTCCTTCATTCCTCCTGTGAATGTTTTATTATCAGGACCAGTGTGGTTTGCTGCAAAACTGCCCTGCTTCATCCTGAACTTTCTTGGGAAGTCCTGCAGTCCTTTCATGGAACACCATCGCTGGGGTGCCATGGGTAGCTCCCTCATATCAGACCAAGCATTTTTACAGGCAGCTCTCAGTCAGGACAATAAAGAAATGGCACAGTTCTCATTTACAGCAGAATAGAAATGCTTCCTGCCTCAGGGTTGGGTCTGTGGGGAATGAGGTGATTTTACTTCCCGATAAGAATAAGACTGCAGCACTAGTGTCCCAAAGCCACAACAGCCATTTTCCCTGGATTTCTGCCTAAGCTTGTTCCCAAGTTCTACCAGTTCAGCAGCAGTATAATCTCTCCTGGAGATACTTACGTGCCGGTCTGGAGGGGGCAGATTCTAAACATCCACTCCCGCTGGCCACGGTTGATCTGTCCCTGCCTGTTGAGATATGATCTGTCTGGCTCCCATCACTGGCACCCCAACTGGTTCATCTCAGATCTCTTCCTCCTTTTCTGAGGTGCTGGGATCACAGGTGTGCCATTTAAGGGGATACCAATCCCTTCAAGTAACCACCATCGTTACTCTAGATCGTAGTAAACATTGACCTTTTAGTTTAACAAAGCAGCAGGCTAGAATTTCCAAACTTTATCAGCACTCCTCACATGAGCAAGTAGCTGCTCAGTAGTTAAATGCTGCAGTTTTAATTCCTCTTGCAATTGCTTCTCACGGGCTTGGGCCTGCAGCTCTGCCTGTGCTGCTGCCTACACCGCCATGAGCAGGGGCCACCCATAGTTGCTGCTCTTACACAGATCTTTCCTTCCCCTTAGGACCATATTGCTTGCCCACAAGAAACAATATTTTCCTTAATCTTTGGGGTGTTTTGAGGGCAGCACCATAACCATATGGAGGCCTCAAGGAATCCACAATAGCCACCACCCCCTCAATAAAGAGGTGGAAGGTCAACCCAGAAATCCCCCCACACACATACACATGCATGTTTCCCCTTCTCAACTTCCATAGTCTCCTCTATGCTCTTTAGGGTTTCTTTGGCCTCCTGATGGGCTTGACAATTGTCACATCCATAGCCCAGTTGTGACAGGGCAGTGAGGTAGGTTACAAAGAGATTTAAAAAAAGCTTCCAGAGACAGCATGGGAGATATATAACATTGGTCTATTGGGGAAGGCTTACCAGAGATCAGTGACTTCTTAAAAAGAGTTTCATGGCAACAGGCTGACAACACCTCCGTACCTCTCAATCCTTTGCCAAGCAGTGCCTCCTCTCCATCGGGATGTTGTGTCCAGTGGCAGCCAGCTGGATGGGTGGCATACGTCCCTTCCACAGTCTCTTCAGTTCCACATCCATCCCCACTCAGAGAAGAATTTTATGTTATTCTGCTGGAGCCGTGACATTATCAACATCAGCTTGATTAATTTGCTTAGTTTACTGTGTGACCAGCATCCTATGGAGGAACTGTGCTGGTATACATGCAAGCAAGCAGCTTTCTATGCGTAACACTAACTTGCTCTAGTTCCCATGACTCAGCTCTCTATTCTTAAAGATACCACTAATCTTCATGAGTGATCTTTTTGGGTCCCTCTTAGGTTCATCAAAGAAGAGAGGGAAGTCCTTTTGCCCACAAACACCTTTGTCCACAGTGGTACAGACAACTAGCTGATTATCAAATCTGTTTTTATTTTTTCTTGGGTACACAGAAAATCTGTATTCCCCAGAACTGATACCATTTACTTGTGGCTATGATATTGAGTTCTACCCAATGATCAGAAGCAAAGTATTATACTTTTATCTTTAGTCCATTACAATCTATAAGAAATAATAGGCCCAGTAAGATGTTAACAAGAAATTTAGCTCTGCCTTTGAGATTGAATTAAGGATAGCACATTTTGCCCCAAAATATTGGTTCAAATAGCTTCAAGGTAGTTTTCCTTAAGCAGAGAGAAGAATTGAGGGGATGCAGCAAAGAAATAGACTGGATTAGACAGCTATATTTGAAAACCAAATATTCAGGTGTGCTTCTCAACACATGGAACTAATTGAAGTAAGTAGATTAAAATAAACTTCCCATTATGTTTATAGCACTGTATATCAAAAAACCATATATACCTTTGATTTCTTGAATTCTCAAATAACCCATTGGTGCTCAAACTTAGCTGAGTAGGAAGTAGACTTCAAACTCTGAACAACCCGCAATGGACACAGCCCCTAAGTCCACTGAAGATGTGGCCATGGGGATAATAGACAAGAAGAAACCTCCCAGAGAGTGCAGGTAGGGGCCTCACAGAAGAGTGATCAGGAGTGGGACTCTGTTTCAGTCAGCATTCTCAACTGATGTGATCCAAAATACCTGAAGACCATAACTTGGAGGAATTTTTATTTGCTCATAGTTCTAGAGATTTCAGAGGTTTTGATCCATGTTAAGCCTGGTGAAATCCATGGAGCTCAGGGCATGGTGGTAGGAAGCAGAAAGAGTAGAGGGAACAAGTAGAGGGGCTCTGCTTTCGCATCATGGGGGCCAGAGTAGAGAGAGAAGGGAGGAGGGACATATACATATTGCCCAAAGCCACACCACCAGGAACTCTTCCTCAGCAACCAAGCTCCATGTCCTACATGGCTGCCTTGTCTGTGGCATGAGGTCTCAGGGATATTCTAAATACAAACATAACAGACTCCTGGAGAGAAAAATAAGGGTCTACTCCAGAACTTCAAAAGCAGAGGAGCCTTATAATGTCTTCTCTACAGGAGGGTTTTAGACTCTGCTGTATATCCCTCATTCTTCCACATTTGGACAGTTCATTGCTGTCTTATGTCCCTGTTTTACTCTTATACATGGTGCAAGGGCAGAGACTGAGGACGTAACTACCCTTTTTGTTCACAGTCACTGGAATTTGAGAAGTGACATCTGGACTTTATAGAAAAGACTGTGCATCACCTGGAGATCATAGACTTTGAATCTGTGGACACAGTAAGTAAATTCCATGAATAAGTGTGAAATATTTAGTGAATAGATTATGAAAAGACTGTTTGAAGCCCTAACTCCCAATACCTCAGAATATTACTGTATTTGAAGATAGGGCATTTAAAAAGGGCAATGAAGTTAAAATGAGGCTTTTGTGCAGATCCTAATCCAATCTAACTGGTGTCCTTATAAGCAGTGGAAATTTGGACACATGAAGAGACACCAGGGATAAGTGCACACAGAGAAGACAGCATGCAGAGACACAGCATGAAGGAGGACCTATGCAAGCCAAGGAGAGGGGCCTCAGGAGAAATCAAAACCTGCTGACACCTGGATTCTGGATATCTAACCTCCACAACTGCAAGAAAAGAAATTTCTGTTGCTTAAGCCACCCAGCTATATCAGCCATGGCAAACTGATACAGCCCATATAAACCTCCAATGTGCAATTGTCTATGTGTCTGCCTTTCTGGCAAGATAGAATGGAGATGACCCTCAGGACAAGGCTAGATGTCATGTGCTAATAATGGCAAAGTCACAAGCTGGAAAGAGTCTGCTCGAAGGAAAACTGTCCAAACAAGGAACACCCACATTGTTCAATTACATGAGCGAAACATGAAATTTTTATTATATTAGTCTACCAAAACATTGGGGTTTGTTAGCTATAGCAATTAGCAACACTCTCAACTAAAACACCCCAAAAGGCTAATGACTTGCTTTTCTCTCCCCAATTCTCTTCTTAGTCACTGTTGGTAGGGGATAGTATATACTTTTCATCTCTTAAGAAGCCCAGTGGGATTATGGCTGGCTTCTCTTACATATTGGCCTTTCAAAGCAGGGAATTTAGCTACTCTTGTCCACAGTTGGAGGCCTTAACCACAACTCTGAGACATAGTAAATTTTACACTAAACATCCTCTAAAATATTTTAAAAATAGATTGCTTAAGGAGAAAGAAGTAGAAAATTCACAAACATATTAATAATACAAATATGCACCAATTATGTATCAATCAAATAGGAAATTTTCCATTGTTTAGGAGGAAATTAGAAAGCTATTTATTATCTTTAAAAACATTACTTATGTCATAAATAACCTAATATAACTGTCCTATCTTTCATGACTGGAATATAAAAATTGCAGTCCAGCTATAGTGATGGCTAAGGACTTTGAGCTCAATAAATGAGATGCCATTTTTCAGATTCTACCCATGCTTCCTAAGAATTAATGGAGGGGAAGGAGGAAAAGCAAGGATACCAATTACTTTCTATGGAAATAATTAACTTAATATTAATATAATAAGGTTTCTTGTCTTATTGATTCTGAAAGAGAGTGTCCTCTTTTATCTTTGAACTAATATATCAGATCTCTTTGAAGGAGCTATAATGAAATTCAGAGCATTTGTTTTAAATTATAGCTGGAGATTAGGACAAAGGTTTATCCTAATCAAAGTTTCAAGAAACACTAATCTGGCATCAAAGGAAAACCCCGCAGTGCAAAATTGCTTCAGCAGCAAAGAAAAGTAGTGAAAACAGAGTAATGTGGTGAAGGATAAACATGCGAACATCTACAGAAAAACAGGGACTTGAGAATAAGCAATGGACCATGACTCAGTATCACTCACCAGAGCACTAACCTTGATACAGGCTTTGTTGGCCTGGAAATGGGTAGAGAGACATCTTAATGTCTTAAAATTCTTCATAGGTTGGGTGACAGTATGAACCAGTTTGCCCTAGACAGTCTCATAGTATAGCTGTAAAAACTATTCTGATTTAGATTATACATTTTATAAACATCCAATGTACAGATGGATTCAGTATGCATATTGCAAGAAGATACAGAAGAAAGGGCTCCTTGAAAAACTCTGAAAAATGCTTTTCACTAGAACTATATTTCGCACTACTAGAAGAATCATGACTTTTCCTTGATTCTTCCTAAGAGTGGTTAAACTAGTCAGCTCAGGATGCCGTAATAAAATACCATAGACTGAGTGGCTTAAACAACAGATTTTTTTTTCCTCACAGTTCTGGCAGCTACAAATCCCTGATAAAGGTCTAACAGTCAGTTTCTGGTGAGGCCTCTCTTCCTGGCTTATAGACAGCCACCATCTTGCTGTGTCCTCACAGGACCTTTCCTTTGTGGGTATGTGTGGAGAAAGAGAGAGAGAGAGAGAGAGAGAGAGAGAGAGACAGAGAGAGAGGGTGACAGAGAGAGAGAGACAGAGAGAGAGAGACAGAGAGAGAGAAACAGAGAGAGAGAGACTCTTCCTCTTCTTATGAGACCATGTATCCTATTGGATTAGGGCCTCATTCTTATGACCCCATTTAACCATAAAAAAGCCATAACTCTAAATGCAATTACATTGGAGAATAGGGCTCAGTATATAAATATGGAGGATACAATTTAGTCCATGGCAGTGGTTAGACTTTTTGAACTACTCTTGTAATTGCTTTTCTATTATATTAGCACAGCTTAAGTGGAAATTTTAGATGTGCATTTAGATTCTTAAAATTTTTCTTCTTTTTTTTATATATTTCAATGTTTATTATTTTTAAATTTTACTTTAGCAAGCTGTCTTTTCTTATACTTTTAAAATTTTTCTTCTTGGTAGCAGCCATGACATTTGACCAGTCTGCATCAAAGAAAGTTGGGGTCATAAACAGGAGCCTGCATGTTTGTTAGTGGTGTTTTGTTATAAACCAGCAACTGTGATCAGCAGAACCCAGAGCTGAGAGACAGTGGATTGTTTCATAATGAGTGATTAGATGGGAGAGCTTCTTTTTGTGCTCAACCCATTTACTCAGGAAAACAAGAGTGGATTCATTTGGGGTATACATTAGTTCATTTAGAGGTATAGAAATGATTTAGTTTGACATAAGCTTTCTTTTCGCCTTAAGGTCAGATCAAAATTGACATTGGATAAGTCTGCATAGTTTAAAAATTATTGTTTATTGATATAAAGCAATTACTTGCAAACTATGAGATCAGAAAACATACATAGTCCTAAATGTGTTTCCTCTTTACGTAAAACAAATGCTCTTCCTAATGCGTCTTGTTTCTGAGGTCAGTTCTCAACTTTTCCATAATTGCCTTGAGACAGTCATCTCTGACTAACTCCAATAAAGAATGTCTTATCACAGCAATTATATAAACTAACGTTATGGCTTGAAGAACATGGAAGTAGTGCTGAATTTCAAAAGCAAATAAGAATAATAGAAGTCCATGTCTTCTGGCGAAGAGGAACCTCTTGGATAGATGGGAAATATTTTAATGAAATAAATGTATATGAAGTCCAGATAGTAGCAAAATTCTAGACATTGTAATTTTGAAATTGGACAAGTAAATTTTAAATCAATAATAAAGAATCTTGGCTTTGAATGGGAAAAAGTTGCAAACCGAGGAATGTCAGAAACTTTTAGAAAAACTGGGTTGTCTTACAAACCAGGTTGTATTAATGTCATAGATGAGTGTATCCAGACCTATTGATATTGCAGTAATAAATAAGAGAAGGAAGCAATGTGGTCTGGATGGAAAGCAGATCAAAGCTCTGTAGGTGTGGTTATTTCTATGGACAGACAGTAGGGAAAGACAAACCCAATAAAGGAAAGGATAATAGAGCTTCATCTAAATAGCATGTTGTTGACACCTTACATTCCCAGCAGAAGTTAGAGAATGCATTGAATGCACAGGGCAAAGATTTTAGAACAAAAGTTATGAATACCCCCAGAGAGAAAGCAAAGGAAGTATTTAAAAATGTTACCTTGCAATAAAAGTTGGAGATAAACTTGTGAGTTACTGGATCCCACTAAATTTCTCCCCTGCCAATTTCCCTTCTACCCCTCACCTCTCATATCAGGATACAGGAGTTTTTAGCTTGACTCAGACAGTAAGTGATAGCTCACGATTGCTGATGCAGATCACAAATGAAGCAATAAAATGTTGTGGGAGAAGCTGATCCAGTGGTAGCATGCTGCCAGTGATGCCTACTCAAAGTGATGTGTGTGTGTGTGCGTGTGTGTGTGTGTGTGTGTGTGTGTGCGTAAAGAGAGAGAAAGTTTTTTGTTTTAAAATAGTTTTACAGAGATATTATGGAGTTACAATAAACTCATACATTTAATACATACAATTTTATGGGTTTGGAAATCATTCATGTTCTTAAAACTTTCCAATGACTTCCAATTACAACAGTCACAAAATCTAGGGCAACATTTTTTTTTCTTCAAACATCCTCACTCATTCTCACTGGGCCTTTGTGCAAACTGTTCCCTGCACCTGAATGTTGTTCCCTGAATATCATTTATTCATCTGTGTGTCTTTCTTCTCTTACAGACCTTGGATCAAATGCTATCTCTTTATAAATGACTTCTATGGCCACCAAATATGAAGTAGTCACTCCTACATTCTGTTGTTCAGAGAAATGGCCAAATCAGTTATTGATAACCATGCTTTTCCCTTCTGTTTGCAAATCCCTGTACTCTTCTATGGTAGTTTATCATCTAAAGGATTAGTGGTTTATCATCTCAAGTGTGAGTACAAGTTGATTCCTTTTAGGGTGCATTTCTGATTTAGGGTGATTTCTCATGCTAAATCAAAATGCAACTAACTTTGATAGTAACAGAAATACTGTAATCTCTATCATTTTTCTTTACCCAAGTGCTTGTTGACCTTCTGTATACAAAGCACTGCACTAGATGTTAGTGTTGGTGTTGGGAAGAAATGGCCCTGTTCTCCTCCTGAGGGCCTACCATGTATCAGTCATGTTTCTTAGGACTCGGGATACTGGTGTGAGTGAACTGAAAGTCTTGCTCTTATGAGGATTATACTCTAGCAGAAGAAAATAAGTTATAATCTAATACATGAAGAATGAAGAGATAAACAAGATAAATACCAGGTAGAACCAAATTAGGCGATATTATAAACGGAGACTTCATCAAAACTTAATATTCTATAAATGATATTCTAATATAATATTCTATACACAATATCTAGAAATAGTTTAATATTCTTAATGCAAATAAAGGGAGGTAATACCAACAACCAACATATTCTGTTGTGCCTGCCTCTATATACATATTGCCTAAATATTCACCTACAGAATTTCCTTCCTTTGGTTTTCCTCAGGCTTACCCTGAAGTGCTTCAAGTTATAGAGATACCCTTTAGTGGCCTGGCTTCCACTACTAGAGTTCTCAAAAGCAGACATCACTGACAGAAATCAATGTGTCTATGTTTGAACATATCTCACAGTGTTTCTATAGGACTTATGTTCCTCTCAGTCTTGTTTTATAAAACATCTTCCTTAACTTGTTTTATAAACTACTAATTTTTATCCTAAATTTCCCTCTCACTTTATGCATAGATGGGGCATGGTAACAGCCAGCAACAACTGAAATGAATTTTCAACTTGGAAAGAATTTGCAGAGCAATCTCTCGACCTCGCTCAAGTTCAGAAGAAATTCAGTTCAGGTTACCTTTCATCCTCTTTAGTGTTTATTATAGAAATTCCAACATTAATAGTAGCCCAGGGCAGACTCAGCCACGTTGACACAGCAGTACTCAATTTTTCAAGGAACTAGGGAAAGAAAACTCCAATGTGTTAGTTTCTGATCTCTGGGTGAGTATTTTAAATTACAAACAGAGAATCATCTAATGCAGGCTTTATTGGCAGAAATTGTAGGGGCCTATTTTCTTAAGTTGTACAAAAAACATGTGATATTTCCTCATGTTATGTATTTTAAGTTCTTTATTGGAAGTGTATAATCCTAAATGGAGAAAAAAGTTCATAATCTACCAGAAGCCAAACCATCATCTTTGGTGTGCATGATTCTGCACACGCAAATGCTTCAGAGTAATCACTTCTTACATATCAGAAGTGAGAATAATAACCCAGCAGGTTAAAGTTATATTTTAAGTATTATGTTATTTACCTAAATATCAGTGAGGTAGACCGGCTGACTTGTCCACACCCTTTTTGTTCACCATTGCATATGCTTTTAGTACCATCTGCACCAACTGACCCCATCCTGAAGGTTTCTTAGAAGGAATACCTATTAGAAAGTTCATGTCCTTTAGTAAGTGAGTTTAAGTGAAAAAGAGATATAATTGGGTTTTCTTTCATGATTATAAATGGATTTGTTCAGACCTTGTAAACACATTTTATTAATACTAATGATATTCTTTTTAATAGGAATTTCTCCCAGTGTCCTTCTCATAAAGAAATAGGATACAATATGGCTGAGCTACTGGGGAAATATTCTTTGCTTTGCACTGGCACCCTCTCCTTACTCGGTCATGAGGCGACGTCATACTTTAATGAGGAACCAGAAGAGAGCATAGCAATTATAGCTAGAGAGTTTAGGCTCTTATACTCTGTTGTCAGACTTCCCAGTTAGGCGAACTTGGGCAAGATGAACTGTGCTTCAATGTCTGTATCTGGAAAATAAAATTAATAAAAATGAGTATCTCATAGTCTTGCTAGAAAGATTAAATGAGAAAATATTTGGAATGTGCTTATAAGGATAGATGGCACATAGTGCTTAGTAAATGTTGGCCAATATCATAACAGTGCATGTAATTAGAATGTGTAAGAAGCATTATGCTAGCAATCGTGTTGGAGGTGGTAGGGAGGAGAAGGAAGAGTTGTATGTAGTCAAAAACTGGTTTTGTTCAGATACGTATTAATAGCTATAAAAATCTTATTGGAATTGCTGTAGAAATGTAATATGCAACTGCAAGGCTAAAGCTCTCCAGTTCTAACTTGGCCTTTTTACATTGAAACAATTCTTATATAATATGGTTTATGTCAACTCAAGGGTTCTTAAGAATGAATGCAATTATCAGTTTATAGCTTAATATTAGGTACATAGTGATCATATCTATGGTGCAGATTAGAAAACTGAGAATAGGAAAAGACGTTGAGAATGATTAAAGGCTTCACAGAGAAGCATTTTGTACTAGATGGACTTCTCAAAGCAGAGAATTCCCTTCACCAGTGCTCCCACACTCTTTTTTTTTTTTTTTTTTTTTTTTTTGCGGTACCGGGCATTGAACCCAGGGGCGTTCTATCTCCTATTTTTTATACTTTATTTTGAAACCGGGTCTCACCAAGTTTCCCACACTCTTGAAAATTTCCCCCACAAAAGATTTGATCCAAGTAGTATAGTATAACACATGAACCAAATGCTTAAAAGCAGTATGTCCAGTCCAGTTAGAATTCTTCTTATCAGGAAGAAAAAGGAAAAAAGGAGCAGATCAAAGGCAAATAATGTGAACAAGCCCAGCTGGAAATCTATTATAATCCATTTTATAGTAAGAGTCAAGAAACAATGATACAATAGCAAAAAAAAAAAAATCACATATTCAATCTTGCTCTGGGACAGCAAATTTGCCTTCTTTTGGTTCCAAGGTCAAAGATTTTGAACCCCAATCCTGACCAGTGATAGGAAAATCCAATTGCCTTTTACTTCTTTCTTTGGAAAAAGATGTTTACTAAACAATTTTAATGACTAAAATGGATTTTTAAAATTAAGGTTCTTCTCTGTCTGTGGGTTGCCAGAACAATGTAAAAATAGTATCAATCAACCCTGCTAAATCCAATTGCCTTTCTAATGTATAAATTGAGTTGGCACTTACCTTCAGGTCTTTGCTTAAATGACTCCTCTGAAAGAAATTCCTTGAATACATTATCAAAGTAGGTCTCCTCTGGTTAATGTCAGTCATTTTACCCTGTGTATTACTTGATAGCTATGATATTATAGAATATCAATTTTGTCTTTGTTCCTGTTTCCTGGTATACACACTTGAAACCCTTGGAATTTCCATAGTGATAAGTATCTTTTGTATGCTAATGAGATGACTAATGTCTGGCAGTACCTAGAGAGCTTCAGGATAGGGGATGGTCACCAAAGGATTAGGAATTTAACTACCAGTCCCCAACCTTTGGGGAGAGGAAGGGGTCTGAAGGTTGAATTGATCACCAAAGGACAGTGATTTAATCAATCATGCCAAAGTAATGAAGCCACCATAAAAACTCAAAGGGGCAAAGTATAGAGAGCATTCTGGTTGTTGGACACATGGAGGTGCCTAGAGGACCCAGAGAGAGCATGGACACTCCATGTCGTTATCACATACCTCTTGCTATGCATCTCTTCCATCTGGCTAGTCACCTGCATCTTTTGTAATATCCTTTATAATAAATAAGTAAACAAAAGTAAAATAGGCCCCTGTGTGATGTAAGTTGCTCTAGCAAATTACTTTAGATGAGGAGGGGATCTCGAGAACCTCAACTTTAGCCAGGTGGTCAAAAACATGAGGGCTTGTGATTGACATCTGAGGAGGGGGAGAAGTTACATGGTACTGAGCCCTTAGAATGTGGGATCTGATGCTATTCCAGGCAAATAGTGACCCAACTGAGTTAAGTCGTAGGGCACCCAATTAGGTCCCTTGGAGAATTTTGCATAATTGATGAATAGGGAATAACTCTTATACACCCAGTGTCAGATGTGTTGAGAGTCTGTGTAAGAAAGTAGAAAAAGCACTTTTACCCCTATCTGTTTAATAGCACTTATCATTATATGAAAGTATCTATTTACTCACAGATGTCCTTGCCCATGGAGTTGCCAGCCCAACTCCATGGGCCCTGGTAACACATGTGTTTGGTTTCCACATCAAATATGTGCTATAGTACTCAGCATACAGCAAGTACTGAACCAATTTCCATAAGCAAATGAATAGGGATAACAGTTCTACAGGAGGCCAACCTAAACAACATCACAAGGTTTGTGTGTGTGTGTGTGTGTGTGTGTGTGTGTGTGTGCATGCACATGTGTGCACACGCTAGTGGGGATTGAACCCAGGGCATTCTATCTCTGACCTACACCCCAAGCCCTTTTTTATTTTTTGTTTTACAAAAAAAAATGTTTGTTTTGATTACAAGCATATGCCACCATGCCCAGCTTCAACATCATAATTTTACAGATATCATCATATCTTATGGTTGGATAAGGGGATGGTAGCACAAACTCATTAAGCATGCAAGAAAACTGCTCACTCTGACACTTAAATACAGATGCTTGAGTGAGTTTCATTTCCCTAGTTTTGTATTCCACTATTTGGATATTTTAACTCATTATACTCATTATTTCTTTTACTTTCTTAATGCCAATTTTTACCTTTCTTAATGCCATTTTTTTATGTGTGTGGTGCTGGGGATTGAACCCAGGGGCATTCTACTTTCGAGCTACACCCCCAACCATATTTTATTTTTTTATTTGGAAATAGGATCTCTCTAAGTTTCTAGAGCCTCACTAAATTGCTGAAGCTGTCCTTGAACCTGCAATCCTCCTATCTCAGCCTCCCAAGTACTGGGATTACAGGCGTGTACCACAACTCCTGGCTTGTTAGTACCAATTTAAAAACGATGTCTGGAAAGGTAATGCCTCATGCAATAGTTTTTGTATAAACTATTATTAAACAACTTCAAAAGAAAAACACTTTTCTTTACTATCTATGGCAAAGGTGAGGTGTAAACTCCTAATGAAGGGATAAATTTCAACCTTGTTTTTTCCTGCCCAGATAATGAAGAATGAGTTCTATAGCAAATCAGCAAGGTGTGGTGTTGAAGTATTTGGTGAAATAAGAATTAGATAAATCTTAACCACAACCAAATCTTTCATCAGAGTTAACCAAGGCCTTCACTTGAGTTCATGTTTCAAGTTAGAATGAATATTTATGTTTACAATTTATTGCACTGTAAAAGGGCTCACAAACTAAAGTAAAATAATGTCAGCTACTGGACATTTCAATAGCTGGCACCCATCTATTGAAATTTATCAAAAAGAAATACAATTTGTGCAGAAACAAAATGGACACACAGCAGCCTCAAATCCAAAAAGTATGTCAAAACAATTTATTAATAGTTTACAAAACATAACAAAAGATCACAACTAGTGATCATGTGGCTTTCAGGATAAGGCTGTCCTTAGACAGGTACATTATAGAAACAAATATTCTAGTACTATTTGAATTCAAACTGAGTTTTAAGAAGTCATCTTGGACTGAATTAGTTAGTTCCTGAATTACAACTTCCAATCTATTTGCCAATATATTTTGTGAACATTTTGCTATTGTAATTGATCAGTAAAATATGAGCAGTTAGAGCAGGTTGGATTTTCTCCAAAAAAATTATATTCCTATAGAGAAAGAACTCTGAGAACATTTTTGGTAGTAATCTTACAATGCAGTACTGCTTGGAAGTTGGGGGAATCGATGCTTGGTGAATTAATGCTTTAGCTTTTTTTTTTCCTTGTTCATTTTCCTCCAATTCTCTAGGGAAATCAGAGAATAGAGTATATTAGTCCTTTCATGGGTGACTACTTTCTTGATATGTCAGATAAGTAATGACAAAGATATCTGTAGTTTCTTCTGACCATTTTATCTTACCAATAAGGATTTTATGCACCATAAATAAAACTCAAAATAGAATTTACTTTAGAAATTAAGCCATGTACTTACAATGTCAAGAACTATGAGTAATATTTAAGAAGATACTTCAGATTTATACATCAATGAGAAACTATCGCCCTGTTTAATTTCCTTCTTACCATTTTTTATTCTTTGAAATGATCTTGTTTCCTTGTTCATTACTTATCTATTGCACTTACCCATCTCCCTACTTCCCAACCACAATATTAGCTCTAAGAATAAAACATAAACTCCAAGTGTTTGTCCCGTTATCTGCAATGTCCTGGATACAGTTGTGGCTTCTTAATATTTTTTGAATTAATGAATTCAGTAAAATTAAAGCTATTCATTGACAGCATGAAGAAAATGTCTTGACAATTAAACTATTTCATCCAATAAAGCAAGAGTGGGTTGAGTAGCCTACCCTAAAAAATAGACCTAAGTCCTAATTTCTAATACCTGTGACTGTCACCTTATTTGGATATAGGTCTTTGCAAATGATAATTGCATTAGGGAACTCATGATGAGATCATTCTAGATTTTAAAAGCACCCTAAATCCATTGACTGCTGTTCTCTTAAGGAAAGAACAGGGAGTTTTGAGGCACAGAGTCATCTGGGAGAAGGCCATGAGAAGACAGAGGCAGTAAGCATCTACAAGTTAAGGACAGCCAAGGATTCCGGACAGCCTTCCAAAGCAGAGAGAGAGGCAGGGAACAGATCCTTTAGAAAGAACTGACCTTACCAGTGATTTGTGGCTATGTTACCTAGTGATGCCAGATGTCTGCATTCAAATCCAGGTCTCCCACTTATGAACTATGTGACCCTGGACTGGTTATTTGAACTCTTTGACTCCAGAAAATAAGGGTAATAATAATATCTACTTCCTAAGGTTATTTTGGGAGATTTATGCAAGTAAAATACTTCAGTAGTGCTTAAAACACAGTGCTCAAGAAGTACTAGAGATTATTCCCGAGCTTCTTCAACAGAATTTGGAGAACACAAAGTTATGCAAATAGAAAAAGGGATTAATGTTGGTTGGAGAGAGCATGAAGAGGTATACCAAGAAATATGTTCCCAATTTTAAAACTTTCCAAATTGAAACCACAGGTTTTTAAATCCTGTGGCTTAGGATCTTGTCTCCATTTTTTCTCTCATCCTCTAACACTTCTTTCTGTCTGAAAAGAAGTGTCTCTTCTACTGTTTTTATTCAAGTCTCCTTCCATACCCTAATGCTCTTGGGAGAAAGAAGGAATGGGAGCAAGGAAAGTGTAGAAACCACAGTCCCCATCTCCCACCAGTACTCATGGCAGATATTAGGAGCATTCCATTTCAAGCTTGAAGCAAATTCAAAACCATCTGGTTCAACTCCCTTGTTTACAGATGTCCAGAGAATGTTTGAAACTCATCCAGGATTACTAGGCTCTGTGAGGGCAAAGAACTTGGATATCATTAATTACTATGTACTATATGCTCCATGGGCCTGGCATAGAAGAATGGATAAACAAATGAATGACTGACAGTCTAGTTAATGCTGTCACCCTGGTATTATATTAGTTCCACATCCTATTATGGAAAAGAACAAAACGTATGGTAAATAGTAAAAGACAAATATATTGACTTATGCTTATACCAACCTAAATATATAATTTTGATTATTTTATTTTGGAACAATGAGTCTTGACTTTATTGAAAATAGATACCACCCCACCAGAATCTATGCAATAATAAAAATGATTTTATAGGCCTAGAGCCACTTAGAGGAACAAATGTATTACAATATTTATTCTCTATCATTTTTTGCTCTATAAGGTTTCTGCCAAGGAGTATTAATGGAGTATCATCTGTTTCCAGAAATTCCAGAGCCCATTTTTATTTCATCTGCAAGACATGTGTATCTATTTCTTCTTCCTCCTCCCATCCCCACCCCCAAAAGGAATCACCCTGTGTCCTTATCTCAGAAAGTAAATTTTGGAGGGTAGAGGGAGAGGGAAGTGTTAGGAAAGTCAGCCAAATGGGCAATTTCAACTTAGTTGCTTCTTTGTGCTGTCTAAATGTGGTGGCCAAGACTCAAATGGTGCTGGCTTTTGTATCAGCAATCAGTTTTTCCATCAGTTCTCTCTGGCTAGACCAACACTTCCAAAGTTGTTTATCATCAGGTGTTTAATATCCCTTGGAGGAGCTCTATTTCTGGGTCCCCCTAAAAACTATCAAGGAAAACTTTACCATATTAAGTTCAAAATGAAAGTCTATTCTTTATTGCTTAATCGAACATCTGCCTCACTGAAAAATCATTTTGGATACTACCAGTTTATAATAGTGTTCTCTAAATGAGGTCCTTTTACCCAAGGGTACAAGTTTTGTGGATGGAGAAAGATTAGGCATCTATATAAAAAAGAAATGGTGGTATGTGTATACACACTCAAACACACACACACACACTCACACACACACACACACACACACACACACCATGAAATCCTCTTCAGCCATAAAATAGCATGTGATCTCACTCACAAGCAGAAGTGTAAAAAGTTTATTGCATAGAAATTGATAGGAGAATGATGGTTACTAGAGGCCAGAAAGAGTAGCAGGGAGGGAAGGGAGGGAGAGGTTAGTAGACAGGTAAAATGTTATAGCTTGACAGGATGAATAAGTTCTGGTGTTCTATGTCACGGCAGGGTGAATATAATTAACAATAATGCATAATATATTTCCCAAAAGTTAGAAGAGAAGGTTCCTGCCACCATGCCCTGAGCCCAACAGACCTGGCCTGACATGGACTGAACCTCTGAAATCTCCAGAACTATGAGCAAATACATCTTCTTTCCTCTAGGTTGTGTGGTTAGTCATTTTGGATTACAGCAGTGAGAATTCTGCCTGAAACAGAAATTGTTGTTAGAGGAGTCACTGCTGTATCTAAATATGACCATGACCATGTGTTTTGTGAGCTTTTGTAAATGGTTTGTGAGAAGAAGTTGGACAGGCCAGAATGTGGATAAAAAGACAGACAGTGGAGATTGTGCTCAGGAGATTTTAGAAGGCAAAGAAGACTCCATAGGAAAATGGGATTTTTGAGAGATACTGGAACTATTAAGACTATGGGAACTGTTGGAGATGGACTAAATGCATTTTGCATTCTGAAATGGGAACAAGCTCTTCAGGTGCCAGGGGCTGAATGTTATGGTTAGATCCCCTGAAGACCTCATGTATTAATGTTCAGAGTTGATATAATTAAATCAAGAGGGTTGTAATCTTATCAGAGGATAAATCCATTGTTATGGATTTACTGGGTGGATATCTAAGAAGGTGGGATGTGTGGCTAGAGGAGGTGGGTCCGTGAGGGTGTGGCCTTGGGATTATATATGGTCTCTGATCTCCTTGCTTGTTCTCTTGCTTCTGGCCTCTACAATGTGAGAGCAGAGCCTCCCTCTCTCCCTCTCTCTGCTTCCTGCTACCATGCCCTGAGCTCTGCAGACATGGTCTGACATGGATTTAACCCTGAAATCTGCAAAAACTGTGTGCAAATATATAGTCCTTTCTCTAAGTTGTGTGGTCAATTGTTGTGGATAACAGTAGTGAGAATGTTGATATTTAGCATAAAGAAATGATAAAATTTAAAGGTGATAGGTATGCTAATTACCCTGAGTTGATCACTAGCCAATATCTACATGAACCAAAACATTACACAGTACCTCATATAAATGCACAAATATTATGTATCAGTCAAAAATATTTTAAAACCAGGAGCAGTGGTGCACTCCTGTATTCCTAGTACTTGGAAGCCTAAAACAAGAGGATCATAAGTTTGAGGCCAGCACACAATAACTCAGTGACACCATGTTTCAAAATTAAAATGGCTGGTGGTAGAATGCCCCTGGGTTCAATCTCCAGTGCCACAAAAAAATAAAATACTTTGAAAAATTTTTTTTTCGTGGTACCGGGGATTGAACCCAGGGGCGTTCTACCTCCGAGCTACACCCCCGGTCCTATTTTTTATCCTTTATTTTGAAACAGGGTCTCAAGAAGTTGCGGAGGGCCTCACTAAGTAGCTGAGGCTGGCCGCGAACCTGGATCCTCCAGTCTCCGCCTCCCAAGTACTGGGATTACAAGCGTGCGCCACCAGGCCCGGCATACTTTGAAATTTTAAAAGATGATTTCTATTTAAAATTCATGAAAATCAAAGGATCTTGGTGTTTTATTCTTTCTAATTTACTAAAGAGAAGAATGACTCAATCTTGTACCAATAGTAGTTTTGTATCCAGATATTATAGTATCACAAGATCACTGATAGATTAATATTTATGAAGAAAAAATGAGATGTCACAATAATTGTTCAAATTCATCTTATTTTCATTGTAGCAAAAGTTACCTTATGGTCCACAATATTCCTTCACTGATACAAAGGAAATTGTTTTTATTTACTAAAATTCTGCCCTTATTCTGTAATCTGAGACATTTTATAAATTTGGTTTTGTTTCATTGTATTTGTTTTAATTTGGGAGGAAAAGATCATTGGCTGGTAAGTAGTGTGTATTTTACAACTTTAGTTATATCTCCCAAAGAAGGCTAGAAAAGACATAAATTAAGACTTAATAAGTTTAAGGTTTTTCATAACATCAGCAGCAGCAGTTATCTGTGAAGTTTGTAAAAAACCAAGGGTTCTTAGTGTTGCACTCTTTGTCCTCTATCCTTTGCTTCTTCATGAGTATTCTCCTACCAAGTGACCTTCTGATATTACCAATATCTGAATCTGAATCTAGAAATTCCATTAGTTCAAGATTGAGTTATTCTTTCTCTCTGGAATAAACTCTGAGGTTTAAGTTATCCTTCTTTCATGAGAACTTACAATTAATGAAATGTGTGCTTTTTTTCTTTTCTTTTCTTTTCTTTCTTCTTCTTTTTACCCAGGAGCATTTTACCTCCAAGCTACACCTTCATCCCATTGTTTTAATTTTTTATTTTGAAACAGAGTCTCTCTAAGTTGCTCAGGGTCTCAATAAGTTGTTGAGATTGTCCTCAAACCTGTGATCCTCCTGTCTCAGCCTTTCAAATACTGGGATTACAGGTGCTCACCATCGTGCCCAGCTTAGAATGTGTACATTTAACATTTTTACTTCAGTTGTTAGTGATAGGCTCCATACTGTCATTAATGTTCTATCAGTCAGTTCTACTTTAAACCATGGGTGAATATCTGTGAGTTTCTGGTTAAATAGGTATTCATTTTGTGGCTACTGGACAGAATTTCCTTTTGATAAAGTTTATTTATATCTTGATCTCTTTATCACAAAAGAGACTTTAAATCCAATTTTAACATCTATAAATGTTCCTTTTTAACTATTTGCCCATCAGGTCTCCTACTGAGAATTAATTCTCTTTCTATGAGATATACTTGTTTTTCCCCATTTTCTCTATTATCTACTGTTTGAGCAGCTCTTTGAAATGACAAGCATGAAGAAAAAATAACAGGGATCAAAGGCTCTTTTTAAAGTAAAGTCTAAGCCTTATTCTTAGAAAGAATAATATTTATTGCAAATTAGATCATGCTGCTTTGCTCAAAGAACCAGTGTGAGATATTTTTCATTGCAGGTTAACTTCATGATACATTGCTACTTCCTACATCTGTGTAGCTGTATAACAATACAATCTTATTATCAAAAAATTTAAACTTGGAACTGGGCATGATGCTGCACAACTGTAATCCTAGTACTTGTGAGGCTGAGACAGGAGGATCACAGGTTTGAGTTGAGACTCAGCAACTTAATAGGACCCTGTTTCAAAATAAAAAATGCAAAGGGCTGGGGGTATAACTCAGAGGTAGAATGCCTCTGGGTTCAATCCCTAGTACCAAAAAAAATTAAACTTGGAAAGTGCTATAGTTCCAATTTCCGTAACGATTCCTTCTACTCCGGCTTATTTTAATAGAACACTTAAGTAGTTGGTTACTTTGAAATTAACTATAGTACTTAATATTTTAAATGAAATCCATTTAGAAAGTTAATAATACTTCAAACATCTTTGAGAGATGGCACTTCAGAAAGTCACTTAACTTTTCAGACCCTCCTTTTTCTGATCTGGAAAATGAGGAAACTTGAAGAGGATTGCATAGAATTTATAGATAGATTGTTTTTAGTAACATGTCCATATAAACAATATTAATTATGCAAATCCATAAGCATACATCACAGAAACTAGAAAAACAATCCTAAAATTCATATGAATGTACAAATGACTCAGAACAGCCAAAGCAACCCTGAACAAATACAGTACTTCTGGAGGTTTCATAGCACCCAAT
Organism: Glis glis; assembly: GCA_004027185.1. NCBI lineage: Eukaryota > Metazoa > Chordata > Mammalia > Rodentia > Gliridae > Glis > Glis glis. The sequence continues at coordinate 39,430 of PVJS01000846.1, read as the reverse complement.
TTCAAAATATACTACAGAGCCACAGTAACAAAAACAGCATGGTACTAGCATAAAAGCAGACACACAGAACAGTGGAGCAGAATAGAGGACATATAAATAAGCCCACATAGTTACAGTCATCTGATTCTTGACAAAGATGCCAAAAATATAAGTTGGAGGAAAGACATCCTCTTTAAAAAATGGTGCCAGGAAACTGTATACCCATATGTAGAAGACTGAAACTAGATCCCTCTCTCTCACCCTGTACTATTACAAATAGATAAAAAACTCAAATGTAAGACCTGAAACTTTGAAACTACTAGAAGAAAACATAGTGGAAACACTTCAAGATATAAGCGCAGGCAACAACTTCCTAAATAGGGCTCAAATAGTTCAGGAAATAACAAGAATCGACAAGTAGGATTTAATAAAATTAAAAAGCTTCTGTAGAGCAAGGAAAACAACAGAATGAAAAGACAGCCTACAGAATCCAAAAAAAAAAACAAACCAAATCCTTGCCATCTACTCTTCTAACAGAAGGTTAATATCCAGAATATACAAAGAACTCAAAAACTTAACAAAAAAAATAATTTAATCAACAAATGGGAAAATGACCTGAACAGACTCTTCTCAAAGGAAGGAGTACAAATGGCCAATAATTATGTGAAAAAGTGTTCAACATCTTTAGCCTTCAGGGAGATGCAAATCAAAATTACACTGAGATTCTATCATACTCAAGTGAGAATGGCAATTATCAAGAATACAAAAAACAGTAAATGTTGGCAAAATGCAGAAAAAAATGACTCTTACAGCCACCATGCAAATAAGTATGGAGGTTCCTCAAAAACACCTAAAAATAGAACTACCACATGATCTAGCCATTCCAGTCCTCTGTATATACCCAAAGAAATTAAAGTCAGCATACTTAGAGACACCTGCTTCCCCATGTTTATCACAGTACAATTCACAATAGCATGTTATGAAATTAGCCTAGGTTCCCATCAATGGATGAATGAATAAAATGTGATCATATGTACAGTGGAGTATTATTGTGGCATAAAGAAGAATGAAATCATGACATATGCAGGAAAATAGATGGAACTGGAGATCATCATGTTAAGTAAAATAAGCCAAACTCAGAAAGACAAGTATTCCACATTTTTTTTCACATGTGGAATCTAGAAAAAAAGATGACATGAAAGTGGACAAGAAATTATTAGAGAAGAGGAAGGGGATCAGGGGCAGGTGGGAAGGGATGGTAAGGGAGGATAATAGTAGAGTCGATACAATCAAAGTATGTTATATGTGTGTACTAATATGCCACAATGAAACATATTATTCTGTATTATTAATGCGCATTAAATTTTTAAAATGAGATACTTGGAGTAGTTTATCTCTAAGATCCCTTCCAACTTTAAAATTCTACTAGATCATTGCTTCTTCCCTGGAACTCTAGAAAAGCCTACAAGAACAGAAATTATATATTAGAGTCCTAAACTAGCTGTTTTTAAATCCAACTCCCTTAACTATCCCCTGTCATCTAAGTCAGAATACATAGCCAGGCATATTTGTGATGCCAAAAAAAAGTTGAAATATAAGCTATTAACTGTCACTAAGTCACTAAGATAACATTCTGCATATACTTCCACCTGCTTTGCTTAACTGAAGCTTCTGAATCCTTAACTGAAGCTTCTGATAAAACCACTAGTCTAGAGATAAAAGGAGAAAAGATATGTAGAAGTCCTCAAGAAAAGAATATAATTCAAAACCAGACTAACTATGGGTCAAAGCATAAACAATTACCAAAAGTATATCAGGGAATTCAAAAGAAAACAAAATGCTACTGCATAAATATTTGCTCCCAAAACTGTCATCCCAGAATTATACTAAGTTGACCAATATTTTAGAAGTAGAAAAAAAAAACATCTGAAGAAACAACTTTTTTTTTACCTCCAAAGATAAAAATGACAATAAAATGGAACGACATGAATGGAAGGTTTTGCCTGTTTATCTGCAACTTTTAAAAAATAATTGTATTACAAGTTACAAGAGAACCTTAAAAGCATTCCTACTGGTTAGTAAATGCAATTTGGGGCAGAACTCTGTCCTAGGACCACAACATGTCAGGGAACTTTGCTGGATGCTCATTTTTTGCTATGTGTTTTCCAGTGATGTTCTTAGCATGTAACCTTTATGTGGCTGCAGTTTCCCTATTTTCATAGATCATAAAATGCTTAGGAAGTGTTTATAAAAATTGCTCAAAGAAATTGAGCCACAAAGAACATGAGCTTCATAGTTCTCCATGGTCCAACTTTAATTTACTTTTCAAGGAAGGAATTTTTTCATTGTAAATTCAATGATAACATCTGTATTTCAGGTTCTCTTGGAAGAGCGAATAAGAAGCAGTCCTGCCCAATGTGTATTATTTGGCTGTCACTCTGAAATATGTGACGCTCCAATTACTCTTCTCATGACATCATACACACAAATGAATTCTCCCTCTCCCCGTAACATCACCCTGTGATGGCCACTTTCAGTTATCTGACCATGGTGGAAAGACATTATGTCATAAGCAGCACATTAACATCTGCAAAGAATCCCTTTGGAATCCATTGCACCACCTGTCAAAATCAAAGTATACTCTTGGATTTGAAGTCTACTACTTACAAGGGATGACCTTTAGCCCTATAAGTTTTGAGTTTTCTCCATATAGGCTGCTAGGATATACAAGGCCAGAGAAGCATTCCAAACAAGATCTCAATTTATAGCTGTCTGGAGAATCACTGAATGGATCAACAGCAACCATTGTAAGTATCAGATTGCCTTTTCTATTTGGTCTTGGCATTTTACAGGATAAAGGGTGGAACTGGACAATTTACGTTTAATTGAATGTGTAATCTTCACTCTGAAATTCTGGTTTGGAGTCTACACTTTAGTGTTATGCTGAACTTCATGCAATATAACTTTCAGAGTGCAGCCTAATAAATATATAACATATTAGGTGTGTGTGTGTGTGTGTGTGTGTGTGTGTGTATGTCCATTAATACAAACCCTGAAGACCAGCTCTAACAGCTTTCTCATCCTTCAAGACCATGTTCCTGGCAAAGGTCCCATAGGGGACCTAATACCAGTTGTCCCTTTTCAATGATTTATTTGATCAACCTATTATAATGTATATATTTCCCTTTAATCACTGTAGGTCAACAATTTGGAGAGTCAATGAAAAGAAATCTGAAATGCAAAAAAAAATCCTCATTATGCAAACAAAATAAGGCTACAATTTTAGCTTCACAATTCAAAAGTTGTATGTGGGTAACACAAGGACTTTTATGAAAAGGCACTTGTAACCCTTCTATTTCGCTTAGTTAACCCAAAGGAGAAGTATAACAAAAATCATTGTCCCAGTTATTTGCTTTGAAAGAAGAAGCAACCCTGTGGATGCGTTGGAGGCCTCTCTCTTTAAAATAATGCACTTAAAGCCCTGAACAATTAGAGGAGGATGAGATGTTCGAGCCAAGGGTCATAAGTTCTGACTGCATACTGTCTATATGAGGTTAACTACAGACTGTGTTGTCCATATCCAGTCATGGCTCATTACCACATGTCTGTTGGAATTTGCCCTATGGGGAAAAATTTTCAAAATCTTGTTAAACACATGGTGTATTTCCATTCTCTTGAGGAAAGGTGAATCTAGCCTGCCCTTCACTCCCACACACTCCAAATCCTCACAATTGCAGCACTATGCATTATCTGTAAAAACGTGTGAAAAAATTTAAGTGTCATAGCTAGAAGGGTTGGACGTGAAATGTGTAGCAGAGGACTATCCATAAAGAGAAACAGAAAAAGGAATCAATCTGTGATGTGAAAAACATTTCACTTATGGGATATATTCTTGATTAATTGTCCCGGTGTTGAGCTTTTTCATAGCTTACATAGTAAGAGATTTTTGTGTCCCTCTTAAAAAGTAAACAAGTGAAAATGCACCACAAATCAGCAAGCTCTTTCCAAAACTCACATTCGGAAATGAGAAATATTCAGAAAAATACAAGGTGAATCCAAACTCACCCTTTAAAGAGTTTTTCCCATTCCAGGACTTGATCATCATTGCCTAAACAAGACAGAGCAAAAGAAAACCTGTTCCCAGAAAAGACATCATTAAGGATTACACTCAACTCACTGTCCTGGTGGCTGCTTTGTCCAGAAGAAAGAAACAGGCACAGCACAACTGATGAGGTGCTGAGATGGGAGCTATTGGGTACACTCCACCCCCAAAATCAGGAGATATGTTTACCAAATGGGAGGAAGCTGAATTATTCTTCCAAAGAAGAAAAAAAGGTGTGGGTTTTAGGAAGAAGCAAGAAGGCATGGTAACATATAAGTAGAATGAATCGTTCTCCAATCAATCAGAACAAGTTCCATCTCGTTTAATGTACTAAGGAACACAAGCTGATTACCAGCCTTTGTCCTGTGGGAGAAAACAAGTAGCTACAGAGATGGTTCCGTTAAGAAAACTGGTTCAGCCAAGAGAGATCACTTCAATATGATTCTTAAACATCTTTGGTGCCACGAAATTATTCTAGTGGGCAAAGAGTAAAGAATATTACAAGAACATTTGAGTTCAATAGGATTTGTCTTTCTATAGCAGAATGGTCACAATAACAGTGAAGATGCAGAGAGAAATAAGAAGCAAAGGTCAAGATCTAGGCTAGGGAAGGAAAGGTCAAGATCTAGGCTAGGGAAGGAAACAAGCAAAACATAGGCTCCAGTATTCTATTGGAGGTTCATGGCCAGGCTCCACTATTACAAGGAAATATGACAAGAGGCAATGTAACCAAGTGGACTGCAGATTGAAAGTCAAGGTATAAATAAGATCATGAGGAGAGTCAATATATGGATGAGAAGGAATGATAGAAAGTGGAAACTAAGTTTTCTCATTCATAAAATATGATGCATGCATGCTTTATCTAATTTAAGAGCTATAATTTTTTTCTTCTCCTAAGTTCATGATTGTTTCTCTCTTTGCAACTTTCTCTTCAGAAATATCTTTCCCTGATTTATAGCCTATATTTGATCTTCCATCTCATTGTTTCTTACTTCATTCAATAGCCATTTTCTTTATGAGACCTTGAGTCCATGTAATTAATATTGTTTTAAATGCTGTAATTCATAGAATTATCCAGTAGTGTATATTTGACATTTCCAGGGCATTATTTCCAATTAATAGAACAATGGCAGAAGTAATAAGTAATACTACTCAAGGTTTTTTTTTCTTTCACAATGCATTTTTTGTTCCAAAAACATATATAAACATGTATAAAGCAATATTGCTGTCTGGATGGTAATACCTTCAATGTTTCACCTGATCATCATGATTTCCCATCCTATTTTGCTTTCCCACTTTACATGTACCTAGAGGAGCCATCAATTATGTGCTTGCCCCACCTTTTGTCAAAGGGGTGGTACATGACCAAGTTGGATCCAATCACAATACAACATGCCCCCATCATCATGATAGAGTTAGTATAGATACTGAACCTAAGCTTGGACAATCAGAATCCTCTTAGAGATTCTTCAGCATCAGCTACTGAAAAACTCTTCTATTTGGGTCACAAGTTCTAATGACTTAGACCTGGGATTACTTTCCACCACATAATGAGAGCCATGCATGTAGAAAAAGCCAACACACATGTACAAGCAGTGAGAAGCAGAACCAAGAGAGAGAGGCAGATCGCAAGCCATGAGCACATCTTTTGAGCCCAGATTCAGCCTCGACCTGCCAGTTACATCAGCCAATAAATATTGTTCTTTACTTAAGCTAGTTTAAATTGGGTTCCAGTCACTTACAACCGAAAGAGCCCTGGGATATATAAATGTCAAACAGTATTAACGGGAACACAGCTGAAACTAATACAAAGCCTCCATGGCTTAATGATAAATGACTAATGTATGCTGCTCACATTTTCCAGAAATTCTTGATGCCCCATGCCAATATTACTGCACATGCTCAGTCAGGCTAGTGAAAATATCAGTTACTACAGTTTATAGAGGAATTTCCAGGTCACTTACTTCTTGATTTTCTGCTATTTTAAATATGGTTCGGGATTATGGATTTTCTATGTAAGATGATGCATATATTCTTGACTCCAAGGCCATAGAATATTGGACATAACATATTTAAATCATAAAAACTATATTTTATCAAAACCAGAGGTAAAATCTTATGGCCATGCATTAACTGTATCTTTCTGTATTTTCTACCAAATGAGAGGCGCTCATTTGAGTTCAGATTCAATCTCGCTATTATTCTCATCTCTAAAAATAAATAGGGTAAATAGAAAACACTGTCCCATTCCCACAGTATTTCCAATATCAAGTACATTCATGTGTTGAAAAAAATATATTGATGACCTATTAGGTACCAGGCAGTGAATCATTTGTTATGAATTTCCATTGAGAGGATATAGTTTAGGCCTCAGTGGTGAATTCAGGCAATAAACCCATTAACAAATAATTAATTCAGTGGGGTAATAAGTGTTAGAAAGAAAAATGAATCAGGAAAAAGGATAGATAAATAATGGCTTCACTTATGAGGGGGCATTAAGAAGATACCTGAAGCACTTGAAGGAGAAACATGAGGAATGACATGAAATTAAAAACTGGATAGTCTTGGGGAAGGAATGAGCTCAGCATATTCAAGGAACCAAGAAGTCCAGACCAGAGTAAGCAGAGGGAAGAGGATCTTGCAGGCCTTGGTAAGACATCTGGGCCTCAGTCCATGTGTGATGCTAAGTGACTAGAGGGTTTTGGATGGAAGAGTAGCATGATTTGATTTCAGTTCTTAGCAGGTTCCTCTGGGGGTAGAAACAGGAAAATAATAGAAACAGGGAAATATCATAGAAACAGGGAAATAATAGAAATCGGTTAAGGAGTTACTACCATAAGCCAAGTAAGACTGCAGGCTAGCTTGAATTAAGGTAATGGCACTGGAAATGATGAGAAGAACTGGCTCAGAGATGCAACTCAAAGACAGAGTCAAAAGGACTTACTAACAGATTGGACGGAGACATGAGATAAAAAGAAGGAACCAAGATAAATCTAAGTTTTTGGTCTTCTCAATTGTAAATGATGGTGGCATTTACTGAAATGGAGATCACCAGTCAGGGTAGGTTTCACAGTGAAAATCAGAGAGGGTTCTGCTTTCCATTTCTGAACAGGATCCGGGAAGGCAGCCAGATCCAGGGTTTCCTTTGTCCAGCATGACAGAGTGGGAGAAAGTAGTTTCCATTGTGTGGGCAGAGAAGCCTGAGGCAGCCCACAGTTGCTCACACCCAAATGTGGTGTCGGGGCAGTTAAGTATGTTCCTTACACCCAACGACAATATTGATGTGGCACAGAAGGTGCAAGCTCTCTTGGTGATGTTAATAAGGGAAAATCCATCAGTTGTCTGTGGGAAGACAGCTAACCCTCTTGTGGAAAGATCTCTCAGCAAAAGCCAGAACAAATCATGGATGATGACTCTGACAGTACATGCATCTCCCTCACCCTAGTCATTGCCCAATGCCTAGAAATGATATGACCCCTAACTCCCCACCACACTCCCACTGCAGAACCTAAACAAAAATCTTGGGATAATCTTAAAAGATTAATTTTACCAGGCAGTTGAGTAGAGACTTGTGACAATTCAGATATAGGAAAAATAACGACAGCCACATTAAACCTTGAAGTCTGTGGGCTAGATTTATATCTTCTATATAGGGTGGAAAATATCCAAGAGATAATTAGCATGGATTTTGAAAAGGTAAAACAAAGAAGAGGAGTCATTGAAGCATGTGAAAGCTAAGCGAAGACATATTCCTTCATCTTATTTAACCAAAGGCTTTACGAACTTCTGTGGAAATTAAAAGTTACTGCCAATTTCTGGGGTAAATGCATTGAATTAATGCTGGGAACATATAACTTATTTGTAGATAATTTTTAAGATATTCATTCTAAAGTGAGCTGTATAGCAAACAGTATAACCATAAATCCTTAATGTAGGTGTGATTATTTATAATTAATTCATTTGTTTTAGGAGATCCCAAATTTAAGAACCTTTCTGATATTGTCATGTATGTATTAACAGGACAGGTACATCCCAAGTGTCAATGGCTATCACGATACTGATGCTCAGACAAGGAAGCTCAGGTAAATAGTACTGTATGTTATCTCAATCAGGCTAACTTCTGTTTTTGGTCGCACATGGTATAACAGTAAATAATTTTGTAAATATGTATGTATAATTGTGTGCTATATGTCACATGGTCTCAAGTAATACAGTGTATCTCAGAGCATTTTCTATTTGCTTGGAAATCATAAAGTGAAATCTACCTGTTCATTATAAGGAACAAACTGATTCAGATCCCTATTCTGGTGGAAATATTCTCATTTTGGATGTGCAATATTACAGAATTATTGTTTTATAATTTGTGGCATAAAACATGTTGGTATTAATTTGCATAAGACTTTTGTTGAAGAATTATTTAGAACTGGGCATGGTGGTGCACACCTGTAATCCCAGGAACTTGGGAGGCTGAGCAGGAGGATTGCAAGTTTGAGGTCAGCCTACTCAAAATAGTGAGACCCTATGTTAAAAAAATGAAAAAGGGCTGGGGATGTTGCTCAGTGGTAGAGTACCCTAGGTTCAATCCCCAGCACAGCAAAACTCATAAATGTGATGATTTTTGTTCAAGGAATAACCTCAAAGTTAAGTGCAATGACATCAGAAGGTATAGCTTCTAATAGCTCTTTCTTCGATAATTTTCTTGTAGCAAATGATACAGGGCTTCCTGAGATTGTTTTGTGAGTTCCTGTTTTGTTGATTTCATTATCCATTTCTATTACATAAAATGTAGAATCAAATGCAAAATCTTTAAAAACAAGGTCTCCAAAAAATTTCAGGAACAGTAAATCTTCCAAAATGAAGATGATTCACCATGAAAATGATTTAAATAAGAGATTAGTATTTATTTGGCCCTCTACATGATATTATTAGCAATCACCTGTAGACAAACCTGAACAACAAACTAATTGCCAAATAAAGGAAATATGTTTTTATATTTTTTGCTTTTTTTATGACAGAAAGCCTTTATTTGGTAATACAGTACAACTCTAGTGCTCTTATTCACAGGGCTTTTGTAGTCTACACAAAATATTTATTACATTAGACTATAATAGAAGGACAATTATGAATTCCACACTGAATTGAAAAAAGTTATTGTTTATCTGGTTAAGCCACTTTAATTTGTATCCTTTTAGTCCCAAAAAGTTTTCATCCCTCAGAAAATAGCTTCAGAAAATCTAATACCAACCATATAATTTGGAAACAAATATCACTTGGTAACTTAAATAATTTTGATGCAATTCTCATAAGAAAAAAATTTTAAAGTCATCCTTATTAATCATATCAAGTATATCCTATATCGTTTTTCCCTGCTTCCTTTTATTTCTGGTTGAACTAGTACGCTAATTTAACTGCATCTTTCTTTCAATTCAAATGATTTTTGTAAAATAGTAAATAATATTGCCATTGCCTTTTCCTATTTCTGCCCCAACGAGAGGTAGTTTCCTAAATCCTGTATGTTCAAAGGTCTAGTTGTTTGACACCTCAATAGATTCCCTGTAATATCCCACATGCTTTCCATAAATTCTTTTTCTGTTTTTAACTCAAGTTCCAATGACTCCAATGGACACAATACCCAATAATCAAAATCAACCTGGATTTCATCCTGGCCATTTATGAGTATTTCTACAAATGATACAGAATTCTGAACTATGTCACCATGTACATTTGAATGGAATAATACTCCTGTGTTCCAATAACTATTATCTGAGGTGTTGAAATACATGAACCAACCTGTAGTTCATCTGGAACATACATTTTCTGTATCTGATCTCTTACATACTACAACTTTTATATTAGAAAATGCTCTTTTCATTTTTCTTACATGTGGTGATGCTGTCTCATTTGGAAAGGTATTTTCTGAGGCTATTATAAATATTAAATTTTGTTCAATTGAGACATTTAATATGCCTATTATAACGTATTTTATGGTTCTTGCTATTGTATAAGAAAGTTTTGAATGTATCATTTATTGGGTGATATCACATAGATGAGAAAACCCAAACTTACAGAGATTAAATTATTTTCCCAATCATGCAGTTTGTAAATGTCAGAACTAGAACCAGAAATTAACTTTTCTGATTCAAAGTCCAATGTTACTTCATTCATATTCTAAAAGGCTCCATCAATCAAGATGCAATCATGTTGGGGTGTGTAATTTCTGTTTGAAAGCCTAAATTTCTGAAGGATCTTTAAAGGTATGGGTTGGAAGTTTGCTTTCAGTAATCTCACAAAATCTCACAGGAACATCACATTGTTGTCTCTTGTTCCTCTTAGATGGAATAAAAACTTCAGTCTGCAAATATCTGAAGTGGACTGAGGATCAAAAGTCTCACAGCGTGCTGCAAAAGAACCCTCTCGGAAGCTCAGGGCTTAGGAGGCTTATCTCGTGGGTCAAAGTGGGGTGTGGATATGGCAGTGGAACAAATAAATAAAAATAAAGCAAAATCCTTGAATTTTTTGAGCTTATGTACTAATGAATAGAAACTAGATTCTATTACTTACCGGTGTGGGTATATACTCTACAGGCCTTCCAACTTTCTCTGTAGTAGGATCCATACATTTTGCTCAAAGATGTAAAAGTGTCAGTCAAACAGGCAAAGGACTAACAAGCTTCTATAGACTGTCTATCTCCTGGAGCTAAAATTAGTCTGCCTTGACATCACTTAAATTAATAAAAAAAAACATACTGTGACAAAATTGCTTTTAAAATCCAAAAGTACTAATATCAAACCTCTTCAGAATGTCTTGAAACTCCTTATAGATATTTCTTCTGCTTCTTTAGTGTGGTCAGACTGAAATATACTTATAAGACCTGGAACCCACATCCAGAAAATAAACTAAACAACCCGGGTCTGACATACATATCGGACATTTTTAGTGTCTTTTGTATTTTGCAAATTTGTTTTTTGCCCTTAAGGTATTTTTATTACTACCTTTAAAATTATGTAATGTGTTTACTATTCCTGTATCAGTTATCTATTGATGAGTAACAATCTACACCCAAACTTGATAGTTTAAAATAACTGCCATTTATTGAGCTCAAGGTAGAGTGGATTGGCAGTTTGAGCAGGGCTTACTTGTATGGTTCTCTTTTACTGGTCTCAGTTGAGCTCATCCCTGCATTTGTGGACAACTGATAAGTTGCCTAAAGCTGGCTGGATTGTTTTGTTTGTTTGTTTGTTTGTTTGTTTGTTTGTTTGTTTGTTTGAATGGTTTTGTTTTTCTGAAACATCTGGTGTTGGGGCCCCTCGTAGGGGAGCCGGGAGGGCTCCCCTACGAAGAACGGAGGGCGAGGAAAAGAAGAAAGAAAAGAGGGACACAGGGGACCTGTGGCTGTCAGGCACACAAGTGTTCATTGTAAGTTTAAGATACTATTTTATAGTCACTAAGTCATGTGATCCCAGCCCAAGAACAGCATACATAGCATTCCCAGATTCGCCCAGGGTTCAGGCAAACACCCTCATCTCAGCAAAGCAGGCTAACCTAACCCAAACATTAACTAAGGCAACATGCCGCAGGGGAAAATAGGCTTTCAGCGTTACTAGAAATAGCACACAACAGCAGGAAGAATTAATCTGCTTGACCGCTCAGAATGGGGAAGTAGGGTGGCCGCACCAGGCACAAACAGTCACAGGACCGAGTCTGGGTTCCGCAGGTCTCGTCTCCAGAGCAGCTTGCCACCCTGTAGGCACTCCTGGCTTTCCAGGGCCTCAGGACACTTGGTCACACCATCCCTCAGCGGGCCGTCGCCTCACCGTGTGCGCCTGCTGGCTGTACTCCTACAATCTGGGGCAACTGGGAAATGTGCCTCTCATCTAGCTAGCTGGCTTATCCATTCCCATGGTGGCAGCCACCGGATTCCAAGAGCCGGGTGAGAGCAAGAGTAAGCCCCAGTGCGCAAGCCTCTCTCAACCCTTTCCTGAATCATGTTTACTCATGTCCAATTATGCGATGCAAATCATGACAACAGCCCAGAATGTGTGCAACAGGTGTGGAAGAAATGAAGATTATTCATAGCCACTTTTACAATTCACTACAACCCACTTATTTGTTGGTTACTTGGTCTATTTTCAATGCTAGGCCATGTGAGGTATGTCCTATGTGACATATAATAAGTGATATTAATGTAATTTACATTAAATTTGACAATCTTGACTTAAATCTCTTAAAATTATCAATTTAAATTCAATTGAAAATTAAATCAATTTTAAGGCTTTCAAAAGTTTCTAAGTTCTTTAATATAATATGACTATATCATTTTTTCATGAAGTAAAATATGCTTCACTTTTATAGCATAGACTAAGGATACTGCCAAATTTCACATTTCTGTTTTTAATTTATTCAAAAATTTCTATTTTCTGGTTTAAAAGAAATAAATAAGTCTCATCTTTTTTTTTTTCTTGTCCATCACAGGTCTGGAGTAATTGGCTTTCTTTTCATGCCTACACAGGCATACATATATGCACACACTTTTCTATCACAAACCTATAACACTGTTCTTACATCAATTCACTTGGGTTACTTCATGTAGGTTGAGGAGAGAGAACATATGTCATAATGCAATGAAGAAGGTCAGTGGTCAACTAGGCTCATTCACTAGACAAATGTCTTTAGCCTATATGGAGCCTATGCACATTTCAATGAAAATCTCCACAAAATTACTGATTATTTCATGATGGATTTTAGAATTCCACACAAATAACTGAAACTGAGAATATTAAATTCATAACTACCAAGATTATATAGTCTCCTATTCCTCATAATCAAGAAAAAAATTATGTAGCTGGGTGCGGTGGTACACACCTATAATCTCAGTACTTGGGAAGTTGAGACAGGAAGATCGCAGGTTCAAGGACAGCCTCAGCAATTTAGTGAGACCCTGTTTCAAAATAAAAAATAAAAAGGACTGCGGGTGTAGCTCAGAGGTAGAATGTCCCTAGATTCAATCCCTAGTACCAAAGAAGAAGAAGAAATATGTAGGTACCTTTAAATATATCAATATATTTTATACATTTATATTTCTTCATACTTAATATATAAAATTGGGCCAGCATATGTAAATATATAAATGCCTTTTTCAAAGGTTGTTTAACTCTTCCTTAGATCCCAGGGCTAAGATTGTGAACTAAGAGGTTTTTATTCCATCTCAGAGGAACAAAATGCAATGTTCCTGTGAAATTTAGTGAAGTTATTAAAAGAAAACTTCTAGCCCACACCTTTAGTCATTCTCTAGAAATTTAGGCTTTCAAACAAAAATTATGCATCCCAAATACAATGGCACCTTGATTGACAGAGGTTTTTATGATATGAAGGAAATAACTTTGGATTAGAAAACTGAGTTTCTGGTTCTAGTTCTAACTATATATATATATATGGTTACACACACACACACACACACACACACACACACACACACATACACACAGACAAGCATATATTGATTTCAATTGTTGCATATTGTGTCTATTGGAGTCACTTAGAGTTTACTTTGGATTCTTTTGGAGTTGACTTTGGAGTCATTTGGAGTTTAAGTTAAAAAAAAAGAAAAAAGAATTTATGGCAAGCATATGGAGTATTCCAGGGAATTTAAGAAAGGATTGAAAAATCAGACCTCGGAACATGTAGGATCCCGGTAACTACCTCTCACTGGGGCAGCATTTATATCCATATGTATATATAAATGGTGTCTCAATTTTTAAGGCAAGAAGTTGTATTATATAACACATAACTTGTTTTTAAAAATGCCAACATAAAAATAATAAAAATAAAAATGCCAACATAATCTAAAACCTCTCAAAACTTTATACTTACCAGAAATTTAGTTCTAAAACTATTACCAAGGAATTATTCTGCCAGACTACATATGTGTCCCTTCTCTAATTCACAGTGTTTACCAGTGAGACTGGCACATTTGTCACAGAAGCTTCCATGTGACCTGTCACTCAAGGACCCAAGCCTCCTTCAAGCATTTTGATAGTGTACTTTGATAATACCTTGCTAAATGTCTGTTACAACCCTACCTTACATTAACTTACCAGTTATAAAAAATTAAAAAGAGTTATTAAACGATTTATGCAGCATAAAAAGAGGTTGACATTTTTCTCTGCCACATTAAAAATAAAGTCTCAACCACCGAACAAAAATGAGACAGTGGTAGCTAAAGAGCAGCTCTGCTGGCCGGCGGAGGAGTCACAAAGGCAATGTCTGGGGAAGCTCTTTGATCTCTGCGGGATGTGCCCATCATGGCTAACTCGAGATGCTTCTCCCTTCCCATAGAACAAAGATTTCGGAAACTTCTCCACACTGCTGGTAGGGCCACACAACTGGGGTGGTTTGCCAGGAAATGTGAGCTCAGCATATTGTATTGTCCTTTTTCCCACACCATGCGATTGTCTGCTTTCCGGCACCCTTGACTCCTGCACGTTCCCCCAGCTAGTTCCTAGCACCCTGCAACAAGCTTCTTGAATTATGGTCACACATCTACACCCTGTTCTTCTATAAAGATAATAAAGAAACACTGTAACGTGCTACATTTGGACAGCCTTCTCAGTGAGGCAAAACAGATGTCAAGAGAGGAGGGCTATCAATCTAAAGCTAAAGCGAGAAGAGAAAATTAAAATAAAACTTCAAAATAAATCATTCACTAGGGAGTAGGTAGATGACAGAGTGTGACAGAGTAGGGTCGCAGCTCCGGGGACAAGGCTCAAGACAGGCTCAAGATTCTGTTTCTGAACCAGAGTGCAAAGTGTCAGAGTGCCCCTTGTTAAATAGGATCATCTGCTCATCCACCAAAGAACTGCAGGAGGCAGAAATCCTCAGGAAACCAAGCACTGATCTTTTTAGAAAGGCATGTCCAGAGCCTAGGTATAAATCTGTAATCAACATAGATGCATATGCATCATTCTCCAGCCCACATAAACCTGCTTCAACTCTCCACATTTGTACAATTGGTGTGTGCAGTCTATCTATCTATCTCTATCTCTATCTCCCCCACCCCCTCTCTCATTATTGTTGGATAGATAAATATGTACATGCATGCATACATAGTGAGAGAGGTAGATAGACACACAAAGAGGATGAATGAGAGAGCTCTCTTGCTGTTTTTGTTTTTAACACCCCCCTTTAAACTAACAGTGCTCCAGAAAGCAGGAACAGCATCTGTCCTTCCATATGTTCCCTCAAATGCTTAGTTTGTATGTGGCTGCTGAGAAATACTTTTGCACTGTCTGATTAAGTGATTCAAGAGTTTTAAAATTCTTCTACCAAACACAATGGAAAATGAGTATGTAACAGAATATATACAAAGAGAACCAAGTACTTTTCAATGTTTGCAGAAGAAAAAAATGCCCAAACTGGCAAACTCTGCTTGGCAAAGACATCTGCCTTTATTTTATTTTAATGGCACTTCAGCAAACACACCAGAGGCCAAAATTTAATATTTTGAAAATATAGAAAAATACTCAGAATCAGCAGTATATTTCTGGTTTGGGAATTTCTACATTTTGGTACTGGGGAAATTTTTAGTTCTGAGGCAAGATGATCGTCCTGTTCTGGATTCTGTGGCATAAGATTTGAAGACTTCACAGCGCCAAATTATAGCAAGCATCTGATTCAGTTAAAGTTCAGAGAGCTCTGGTTAAGCAAAGAATTCATCTGGTCTGAATCAAACCAGGCAAGAGTTTACCAGAGAACCAGAGAGAAAACAGCTATGTTGGAGTATATGAAATTGTATAGTTCTCTAAGGAAGTAAAATTCCAGGAAAAGAGGGAGGTAGTCTAATTTGAGTCCAAATTTACCAGACTTTTCTCTAAAGGTAGAGGACTAGCAAAGAACTAGGTCAAACACTATTTCTTTAGTTTCCAGGGTAATTGTATCTCAACTCTTTTATGGACTACTGTTTTTCTTATTCTACATCAATCCCACAGCACCATCATTATTATGGTTTACATGTAGAATGTCCCCTGGAGAAGCTCATGCATTGGCAATGAAAAACTGTTCAGAGGTGAAATAATTGAATCATGAGGGTTCTAAATCATTAGTGAATAATCCACTGATGAGTTTATAAACATATATGTATTTTTTATTGGTACTGAAGCATTCTACCTCTGAGGTATACTCCCAGTCCTAATTTTTTTGACAGCTTAAAACATTTATCTTACAGTCTCTGTGGGTCAAGATTTAAAAATAGACCAGTTGGGTGATTTTAACTCAAGGTTTCTCATGAGTTTGACTAGAGCTGGAGAATGCACTTTCAAGATGACCCTCTTACATGGCAAAGTCTTCTGGTCCTTGGCAGCGTCAGGCGGTTCCTCACCATGTGGATCTCACTACAGGACAACTTGAGTGTCTTCACAATATGGCAGTTGACAACCCTTGGAAGCAGGTGATTCCAGAGAGAGCCAGGAGGAAATTGAAAAGCCTTTTATGATGTGGTCTCAGATGTGGCTTTGTGTCACTTCTGCCATATCCTGTTCTTTATCTGTGCTTTCTTTTTATTTCTTTTTTTTTAATTTGGTGCATTATAATTTTACATCATATTGGGATACAGAGTGGCAGACAAATATATGCACACAGCTCTTGGTGCCCTCCCCACAGAGTCCCTATGCCCTCCCTCACCCTCCCCGTGCATCTTTGATATTGGAATTGGTAGTTTTGTATACATTCATAGCATTATTTCAACTGTTACATTCTTTATGCCTTCGTCTCCCTTCTCTAATCCCCCTCAGTCACCTCCCTGGAGTCTCTGTTCATCTATCTGATGTTGCCATTGTTTCAGAATAGCTCTCTAGCTTCCACATATAAGAGAAAACATACATCTACTCATTTTTGAGACTGGCTATATTCACTTAGTATGATATTCTCGAGTTCCATTCATTTTCCCGCAAATGGTGTGATTTTGTTCTTCTTATGGGTGAGTAAAATTTCATTGTGTGTATATACCAAAGTTTTGTGATTCATTTGTCCATTGATGGATATCTAGGCTGATTCCATAGTTTGGATATTGTAAATTGTGCTGCTATGAACATGCATATGCAAGTATCATGAATCAGAATATTATTATTCTGATTTCATTTCCTTTGGGACGATGCCCAGGAGCGCTATCGCTGGGTCATATGGTAGTTCAAAAAATGGGCAACTGAACTGAACAGTCTTTTCAAAAGAAGAAATACAAGCAGCCCCCAGCCTTATTTTATTTTTATTTTGAAACAGAGTTTCATTAAGTTGCGAAGGGCCTCACTAAGTTGCTGAGACTGGCCACAAACCTGTGATCCTCCGGTCTCAACCCCCCCAAGTACTGGGATTACAGGCGTGTGCCACCGTATTCAGGTAAATTAATAATTTGAATGGATTTATTGGGTGGTAAGGTAGGCAGATAGGGTGTGGCTGGAGGTGGTAGATCACTGGGGGTGTGGCCTTGAGGACTACATATGTCCCTCCACCACCTCCCCTTATTCTCTCTGCTTTTGGCCACCATGATGTGACAGCCATGTCCCTCCACCACACGCCCTGCCACCATAACCACTGCAGCCTATGCCTCAGAGCTGGCGCTATGGACTGAAACCGCGAGCTCCAATAAACCTTTCCTCCTCTGAGTTGTTCTTGTCAAGGATTTTGGTCACAGCAATGGGAAAACTGACTAAAACAACCATCAATATCACACTCATCCATTAGCAAATGAGAACATCGACCCATGTATCTCAAAATCACTCACTCTAGCCCCTTACAGCACCTATGTAAAGAAGCCCCTACCACTTATAGCCTCTTCAAGTTTAAGCTCATTTGTACTTTTATTTTTATTTATTTATTTATTTATTTTGCGGTACTGGGGATGGAATCCAGGGGCATTCTACCTTCAAGCTACACCCCCAGCCCTATTTTTTATACTTTATTTTGAAACCGGGTCTCACCAAGTTGCGGAGGGCCTCACTAAGTAGCTGAGGCTGGCCGCAAACCCGGATCCTCCGGTCTCCACCTCCCAAGTACTGGGATTACAAGCGTGCGCCACCACGCCCGGCTCCATTTGTACTTTTATACTCTAAAAAATAATGCATGCACACACCTGTGAATCATCTGCATATAATCATCTTCCTTAAATTCAATTTAAGGAAGACCTAGAAGATCACCCCTTATAATTAAGAATGACTCAATAAAAGAACAAAGAAATATGTCAAGTGCACAGGTTAAAGGAACATGCTTTTTCTTGTAGTTTTAGACAATGTAATAATTTACTTCAGCATGCCTGCTTTAAATATTGATACTGTCTCAAGAGGTAATAGAATGTCTTTCTGGATAACTATAAGAAGTTTAAGTTTAATCTAATCACATAGACACTGGCCTTTCATTTCCATACTCCAAATAATGTGTAACGTTTACTTCATCCCAAGATCTGTTTAGAGGCCAGTAAAGTGACTGTGTTACATTAACTTGCACTTCTGGGCCTCTAGATGGTGGCTGTAAAAACGCAAGTGTTTGGATGAGCACTTCACAGGATTTGATGAGTGCTTTTCACAAAAGAGGTTGAGTCACACAGCTTTTACCAGGGCACTACCGGCATTGCGGCTTCCACAAGCCACCAGCAGAGAAGCCAGAGACATGTTGCAAGTTCAACAACTGCAGGTCAGCAGAGATGAAGGCAGCAGTGGCTCACTCCACACTCAAGAGACCAAACGGCAGTGGCTACAGCGGCTGCAGCGGCGTCATCTTGACAGGACCTTACCGGTGGCCACCAGCATTGTGGCTTCTACACAAGACCAACAGAGACGCCAGCGACCTGTTGTGAATCCAGCAATTGCAGAACAGCAGCAGTGAAGGCGAGCAGAAACTCGTCCCACACACAACACAGACCGGAACTGCCGCGACAGCAGAAGCGTCAGAAGCACCATCTTGGTCAGACCGCGTCGGCAGCTACCAGTATTGTGGCTTCTGCAGGCCACCAACAAAGAAGCCAGGGACCTGTTGTAAAACCAGCAACTGCAGAGCATCCACGACAAAAGCTAGCAGCAGTTCCATCCACGCTTGGCAGAGTCCCCAGTGCCTGGAGGCCTGACCAGAACCTGCGGCAGTGGCTGAGCTCACCCCTCCCCCCAGAGATTAAGAGCAGCACTCAATGAGACTGTAAGTCAACGAGCCGCCCCAGGGGGAGACCACCCAGCACAGCCACAGGTACTCGTGGAGTCTGAGACTGTGCAGATTGCACCAGCAGAGGTGGGAGTGGGGTCTACTGTGGGATGCAGTAGACGCGTGGATAAGACAGTGCCTGGCAACAATTGGGTGGGACAGACTTTGCAGTCCCCAGGTCGCAGCGCCATTAGATTCCCCAGGGATCGCCACAGGACATACAGTTGTGGTACCAGGGGAAAATTGGACCAAACCAGCCCTCTGTGCGGAAAATGTGGAGTTCCATGTTTGCACAGAATTGGGTCAAAGAGACATCTGCCGCTTCTGTAGGCAAAGAGAGATACAAGCCCAGGGCCCCCTGCTGGTGACACCTGCCATAAGTGCAGACAGAGAGAGATTTAGGGACAGCCCAAGTGGAGAACGTGCAGACCCATGCTTGCAGTGAGAGGGGCAATAGCAGCAATGGTCGCCTGTACAGGTAGTGAGAGGCACCAGGCAAGGATCCCAATCACTGAAGGAGACCAAGAATTGGGACTGCAAATGGACATTATACTGAGCAAGTGAGAATAACCATTCAGTAAAGGCTATTCACCTTTAAGCCTCACCTAGTAGCAACTATCTACCTCCAGAATAAGAAACTATAAAGGGAGAGAAATTAGATATAGGAAACCTACAGAGTAAGGGAGAGAGAGCTACCAAAAGCAACAAAGGTATAAACAAAATAAACCTGAAATTATGAAAAGGAAGAATAGCAAAGAAACAATGAGCTCCCACAATCCCACAACAACAGAATCCGCCAACACAGAAGTGCCAAGATTGCCAGAAGGACAATTCAGAACTTTAATAGTAGAAATGTACAGGATTTCTGAAAAGAATTCAGAGAGAGCCTGAAAGGAATGAGGGATCAAATAAACAAAGAATCTGACACCATGAACAGGAATCAAAAAGAAACTGAAGGAAGTAAAGGATGCAATAATTGAAATGAAGGCATCAATACAGACCATCAACAATACACTAGACCACATGGAAAACAGAACCTCACTCTTAGAAGATGACCTCTCCAAAAATGAATGCAGAGTATATAAACTAGAAAAAAACAATTTGACAGCATGGATTGGACATTGAAGAGATCTCAGCCAGTCTTAAATGTACAAACCTAAGAAATAGAAAGAAATGAGACTCTCCCAAATACATTCTATGAAGCCAACATCACATTAATACCAAAACCAAATAAAGACAGTTCAAGAAAAGAAAACTATAGGCCTATATCGCTGATGAACTTAGACGCAAAATTTCTAAACAAAATACTAGCAACATGCATTCAAAACCACATCACGAAAATCACACATCATGACCAGTCGGGTTCATCCCAGGGATGCAAGGCTGGTTCAACATATGAAAAACAATCCATGTAATTCACCACATAAACAGAACTAAAGACAAAAACCACATGATCATTTAAGTAGATGCTGAAAATGCATTTGACAAAATCCAACACCCATTCATGATAAGAACACTGCAGAGAACTGGAATAGAAGGAACAAACCTTAACATCATAAAGGCAATATACAGTAGGCCCACAGCAAACATCATACTGAATGGGGAAAAACTTCAAGAGTTCCCCTTAAAAACAGGAACAAGACAAGGATGTACATTATCACCAGTCCTTTTCAATATAGTACTTGAGACTCTAGGCAGAGCAATAAGGCAAGAGAAGGAAATAAAAGGAGTACAAATAGGAAAAGAAGAACTGAAACTATCTCTATTTGTAAATGACATGATATTATACTTAGAAGATCCAACAAACTCAACTAAAAGGCTCATAGAACTGATCAACAAATTCAGCAAAGTGTATGGATACAAAATCAATCTTAAAAAATCAGAAGCTTTTCTGCCGGGCGTGGTGGCACATGCTTGTAATCCCAGTACTTGGGAGGCAGAGACCTGAGGATCCGGGTTCGCGGCCAGCCTCAGCTATTTAGTGAGGCCCTCTGCAACTTCTTGAGACCCGGTTTCAAAATAAAGTATAAAAAACAGCGCCGGGGGTGTAGCTCAGAGGTAGAATGCCTCTGGGTTCAATCCCCAGTACCACAAAAAAAAAAAAAAATCAGAAGCTTTTCTGTATGCCAACCATAAATCCACTGAAAAAGAAATCCAGAAGACATTTCCACTCACAATATCCCCCCAAATAATAAAATACTTGGGAATAAACCTAACCAAGGAGGTAAAAGACCTCTACAAGGAAAATTTTAAGACATTGAAAAAAGAAATTGAAGAAGGTCTTAGAAGATGGAAAGATCTCCCATACTCTCTGGTAGGCAGAATAAATATCATCAAAATGGCCATTCTTCCAAAAGTGATCTACAGATTCAATGCAATACCCATTAAATTACCAAAGTCATTCTTCACTGACATAGAAAAATCTGTCCTTAAATTCACTTGGAACAACAAAAAAACCAGAATAGCCAAAGTAGTTATCAGAAACAGGAACCATGCAGGAGGCATCGCAATACCTTACTTCAAACTATACTACAAAGCCATACTAATAAAAACAGCATGGTATTGGCACAAAAGCAGACACATAGACCAATGGAGCAGAGTAGAAGACTCAGAAACAAATCCACACACCTACAGCCAATTGATTCTTGATAAAGGGGCTAAAAACATCCACTGGAAAAAAAGATAGCCTCTTCAACAAATGGTGCTGGCAAAACTGGCTAACCACATGCAGAAAAATAGAAATAAACCCCACTTTTTCACCTTGTACAAGAGTCAATTCAAGATGGATCAAAGACCTAGAAATCAGACCAGAGACCTTGCAGCTACTTGAAGAGGGCATAGGTCCAACACTTCAACACATAGGCACAGGTAAAGACTTCCTCAACGACCCCAAAGGCACAGGAAATTAAAATGAGGATCAATATGTGGGATTGCATTAAACTGAAGAGCTTTTGTGCAGCAAAGGAAACAATCAAGAACCTCAACAGAGAGCCAACAGAATGGGAGAAGATTTTTGCCAGCTCCTCTTCTGATAGAGGACTAATATCTAGAATATACAGAGAACTTAAGAAAATTACTACTAAAAAAAACAAATAATCTAATGAACAAATGGGCAAGTGAACTAAATAGACACTTCACAGAAGAAATATAAATGTCAAATAAATGTATGAAAAAATGTTCAACATCCTTAGCGATCAGAGAGATGCAAATCAAAACTACCCTGAGATTTCACCTAACCCCAATTAGAATGGCAATCATTAAAAACACAACAACAAATGCTGGTGAGGATGTGGAGAAGTAGGAACTCTAATACACTGTTGGTAGGATTGCAAATTAGTGCAACCACTTTGGAAAAGAGTGTCGAAGATCCTCAGAAGAATGGGAATGAACCTACCATATGACCCAGCAATACCACTTCTAGGCATTTACCCAAAAGGACTGAAACCAAACTATCAGACTAATGCATGTGTATCTGTTTATAGCTGCACAATTCACAATTGCCGAACTTTGGAACCAGCCAAGGTGTCCATTGACAGATGAATGGATTACAAGACTATGGGATATGTACACAATGGAATTTTACACAGCCATAATGAACAAAATTACATCATTTGCAGGGAAATGGAGGGCACTGGAGAACATTATACTAAGTGAGATTAGTCAGTAACAAAGAGTGAAAAGTCAGATGTTCTCCCTAATATGTGGAAGCTAGGGAGAACGGGACTTAGAAGGGACTCCAGACCAAGAAGGAGAAAACTTTAGTTGAGCAAAGAAGGTGACCTAACTGAGGGAGACGGGAGGGGGGCAGAGGGAAATACACTAATACACATGATGTATATACACAAACTTATCAGAGTCTATCACTATGCTGAGCACAGAAAGGAGGAAAGGGGGAGGGAATAGGGTGGGATTTGAGGGAGGACTAAATGAGTAATGTGTGCATGCATGCTTCTGATACCCTGACACTTATTAAAATGTATAACTACAATGCACCAATAAATGAAATCAAATTTTTAAAAAAAGGAAGGTCAATGTTAATGTTTTAAAGGTGTTTTCACAAAAGCTTCCTCTGGTTCAGTCTCCACATAAATCTAGATGTTTTTATTTATAACCAACAACAAAAAAGCACAAATAAAAAAGTGGATATAAACATTTTTATTGAGGAATATAACTTAAATATAAATCAAGAAAATTCGTTAGAGTTTTTCTTATTTAAAGTCCAACTCCACTTCTTGAAATTACATTCCAGACATCTAATACTTATTTTCACAACAGCAGCTCAAGAGCCGTTTTCTGAAATGACACACACAATGGATAGTCTTCACATTAGCCGTGTATTCACAGATTCCAATAAAAGTGAAAAAACTCTGTGGCGAGGTAAATTAAATAACACCAAAGACACAATGAGCACTACCAAAATTTCGATACCAAGCATAACAGTTAAATCAGGAATTGTCACTTGCTCAAGAATGCAATTGTTTGCTTAGCTATTAAAAAAAAGTGTACCAACTAGTATCTGAATTATTAGCTCTTTTCCTTGGGTCAAATTAAACTCTAGTGCTTTCTCACCCACTGAATGAATATTACACAATTCTAGAAAGTGAAAATGATAATAGTATAGAGTTAACCATCAATCTGCTCTGATTTTTTTTATTTGCCTTTAAAAATATTTGATTCTTTATTTGTGATTCTATATTTTTGCAATGCATTACTGAAAATACATTCCTCATCAGATTGTAATATATGTGACTTTCAGAACCCTATCATGGAAAAGCAATACATTTTTTAAAAAGTGCTTTTAACATACTATTCAATACTGGTTTACTATCAATACATATGAAAGAAAAGATATATCCCCAAAAGCAAAAGTAAATAAAAAATCATGGACCAGAAATCACATGAAGGCACACAAAAGTTTGCTAAATCACATGTTGATGGTGAAAAAATAGGAATTAGTTTTCTAACTCATAAAGTTTGTACTGAAGGTGACTTTTCCCACAACAACTTCAGGACATTTATCCTGATGCTTAAGTGCAATTAAAGCAAGTCAGCATTCTGGTACCTCGAAACAGATCCTAATGAATAATTCAAATCCTTAATTTCTAGAGTCAAATGCCAGTAACCGCTGGCAAGCAAAAGGCAAAAACTTAAAACATTTCTCTAGGTACATTTAGGTGAGTGTCACTAAGAATTTTCTGTAAGTATATAAAATGAAATGCTGACAGCAAATGTGTGTGATTTTAAATTTAAGGTTCATCAAGAGGATAACCTTTATGAAAAGATGGGAAAAGTAGTATTTTCTATTTGAAATCAGAAAACATTATATTATTTTCCATTAATTTTTGCTTCAGGGTCTTTCAAAAGTGACAGATCTGGGTCCAGCCCCTTCTCCCCCCTGAATGTTTCCACTTTTAGTTTATAGCCCTTTGTAAATGTCTTTGTCTTTCTCAAGGTCTTTTTCCTGGAAGAGCCTCAGCTAGTCCTCAGGCTTAACTTGTACATGTCTCATTCAGAAGATTGTATTTCTAACCACATCAATTCATGGTATTCATGGAAAGACTTGGTCTCCATCAATCCCTGGATCTTGGTCTTAGAAGTCAGTATCTTATGGATATTTGGAAGGATAAGTTTACAAAACAGTTGACAAGTCTTTATTAACTTTTAGCTAGGGACCACAAAAGTGGGAACAAGTTTACATGAACCTGAAAATACATGCCACAATTTGAAAGGATTATCTCCCTCCCTCCCTCCCTCTCTCTCTCTCTCTCTCTCTCTCTCTCTCTTTCTCTTACTTACACACACACACACACACACACACACACACTCATAAGCTGCCAAAATTAACACAGAGATAAAGCTTATAACAGTGACATCATTTTGGAGGGAAATAGAACACACACAATATTTTCCATTTATCTCCCCAGTATCCCCCTACTCCATTTCACACCTACAGGAAAAAAGCTCACCATTCTCAGCCTACTTTACTTTGTCTATATGCTCACTAGTACTTTTCTTCTTCCTAGATACAAAACCACACTACATTTTTTAGATTCATTGTGGGGTTTTTTCCCACTTCTGCTTAGAGGTAGTTAAGACAAGTGTGTCTTCTTGATGCCTTCTCTTCTCTTTAACTGCAAATGGATGAGATTCCTAGCCACAGTGAGAGATGTAGAGCCACAGTATGGAAGGAGCCTTGGTCCCTGAGTGACTGCATGCAGTCACTCTGCCCTTCCAACTGCATTGAACTTTGACAAAAGCAAACAGATTTTTATTGTGTTAAGGTTTACATATCTGCAGGGTTTTTGTTATAGCATTTGGCCTGTCCTGATGGGTAAGTTACCCACTCTCCCCTTCTTGCTCAGTTTTCTCCATTATAAACAACACACAAAAATTTTAACACCAAACTAAAGTAGATAGGAATTGGGACTCTGAGTAACATGCCATGAAAATATTATTCATTAAGTGAAAAAATATCATCAGTAGTTTCATTTGTAATTTGAATAACTAAGGTATTATCAAAGTCAAATGATATCTGTTGTCAAGTGATATCATAGGTAATCAGTTGCTCCTTGGACTTCCAAAAAAAACTTTTCATTGTGGAAGGAAACTTCAATGACCTAGTTAGCAGGAGCTTTACAAAGTGTCTCCCAGCTGGAGTTATTCTTTGAATCTTCCTCACTCATGCCTCATCCAATAACCACTCAAAAACCAGTTCCTCTTTGCTACTATAACTCACAAGAATGGGGAAGTTCTTACAGTAGGATAATGATCCTGGAGTTCCACAGAGAGGTTAACAGTATGAAACGGAGATGAGATCATCTTATGCAGAACTTCCATAGCTATGATTTCAGAATCACAGAGGTGTTAAATCATGTTAGGCCACTAACTTGGGCCTTGCTAGAAATTTTCATTGCTCTATGGGATAATAAACCAGAGATATGTGGGAAAAGCAGGAAATTCAAGTAGCCAAGTGGAATTAGCCTTATCTTGTAGATATTAGTGAGTTGCCTACATTTAACTTTTGCAAGCAGTGTGGTACAATTCTTTGGGGATGAAAAACACAGGGAACTCATTAGAAACTTAAACACTGTTCGACACACTGGAATTTTCAGTCATTATTTTTATCTGGAAAAGTGTAAAATAATAAACTTAGATGTTCTAAGTGTGACCTTTGGAACTTCCTTTGTTGATGCTATCATGAGCACACATATTAAAAATGAAATGAAAGATGAGTAGTTTACAGGGTAAAGAAATATTTTCTATCTTCACAATCTATGGTTTCAGGGCTCCCTTAAGCCCCTAAAATGAAGTCTACTTGGTGGTCTCCACTCTAACCCCTGGAGAACATATTCTACATCTCCAACACAGAACACCTGATTCTGCAGAATTTGACACTTCTCTGCAGCCTCCACACAGAAGAATGGAGGATTTGACATGCATGGAAATTAAATTATCTTCCACCCCTAGAGACATGCTGTCCTCCCAGGTCAGGGTTACATGAAGGTCAAATGAAGGAGCTCACATTTCAACCAAGTCTGGCCTAGCTGTAAGTCGACAGAAAACACATCCTTTTGAGTTTTTGACAGCATGCTACATTCTATATGATCCATCAAAAGTACAAATAGAATAAACACAAAGGAAATCAACTTAAAGGAAAAATAGTTTGGTATCATCAAATCAGTTGATTGTCTTAAAATTTAGGAGTTGTCTCTAAAGAGTAAGTTTCTCATGAGTTCATCAAGGCATAAATTTTGAGACAGTCCTAAAGAGTCAGCCTGTATGTAGAAAGACTGGCCCTTACTATTTCATGCAACCTTTAAAGAAACTTAGGAGTCATTTACTTGGTTTTGTTGTTCAGCAATTCACAGCCCAAATGTCTGAATGGCTTAGATATAGTTGAGAAAAGAGACTTAGGATTCATCGTGATGGCCTTAATGGATATACAGAAGCATTTGAACTCAGGATTTTAAACTCAGGATTAATCACTGGTATTCATGGATACCACTACATCATTGTATTAGACTTACTTAAATGTTACATATTTTCAAAAACAGCACTCATCACAAAAAGCAGATGACTTTCCCTGTCCTCCTTAGTTCAATCCCTACTCAGCTGACATGTCCAGCCATCTATTAACTGGAATATGAAAAACCTCAGCCAAATCAGGAAAGTTAAAACACTTTTTCAGAATATTTATAGTTCCCACAGTCAGGCAAAGTTTGGAGCACTTAATAAGTTTATGCATTTTTATCTAGAAATGAACATGTGATTTGCTCAGACACACAACTTTGAGTACAGAAAACAGGAAAGTCTCCTGGATTCCTAGTCTACTTTACTCATTGTGTGTGTGTGAGGTTTATTCCAGGTCCTACTTCTTATGCAAGAGAAACACACTTTCCTCTATCTCTGACATTTACAGAAATGTGGCCCACAGCCTCCATTAAAGATCCAAACATGACTTAAAAGGTGCTCCTTTATGGATAATATCAAGCAAATAAGATTAGATTCATGCTTATTCAGAACCCAGGCTACCCTTTCAATAATGTACGCATAGAGTTTAAGCCATAGAATCATCACCAAGTTCTTTGATCAACTGTACTCACATTTTAATCATCATCTGCTAAAAGAAGCTGTCAATCTTCTTCTCACAGAGTTTTACTCTTGGGCATCCCCAGTAAACATAAATGGCTATTGCAAGTCTTCTCACTTTTAGAATTCAATGGAGGAAAAGCATCCTGAGAAAAAGCACAAAGAAATTTTTTAAAAGTGTTCAAGAAGTATATTAATAAAAGCATGGGAAGGCAATATGTGGTCCAGCTAATTATCACCTAAGACTGCCTGACTGTCATCTAATAATTTATCTTTTCTGTTCACTAAGATGAAAAAAAGCATTTTAACTGATGTATCTATAATACATATGAATATAATATAAATACATCTATAATTAGATGATTACTATTTAAGATCTTCAAATTAAAAAGAAATTTAAAAGAGTAAAGCTCAGGTTTCCACTTCTGTGGCTCATCAGTACATCAGCATTAAATGAGAAATAGTTGTTCTCATCTTGTTCTAAACAGGGTTTCCTAACAACCTATTTTTAAGAAAATTTCTTTCCCAGCATGTTTTTTTTCAATAATGGGTCTAGGTCCCCAGTTTGCTCGAGCTCACTGTAGAGTCTGTAAATCTTTACCTTCAGGGCCCACCAGAATTTAGAACCCTGTTTGTACAAATACAAGAGGGACTTTAGACAATGGAGGAGAAGGGGTCTAGAGGAGGGTGGCGGGGTGGGGGAGGGAGAATCAAGGAGTGCAGCACTGCCACTGGAGTTATGTACATATATGAAATTACAAATGCCATCTCAAATCATGGGTGGGGAAGGGGAGAAAGTGGGAAGGGAGCCGGGGGTGGGGGAAGCTCACCAAGTACTGTGTGCATGTATGTCCCTGTCACTATGAACTACATAATGAATGAGATTACAATGCACCACTAAAATATTAAGTACAGTGTGGATGAGTATAAACCCAGCCATTTGGGTTACAACCACAAAATCCTCCTGACAAGCAGCAGAAATGTCCTGACTAGACATAAGCAGCCTTACTGGATGCAGTGGCCCCTGGAGGACTATACTGAATGGAGCACCAAACTCTGGGTCTCATCTGGTGTCATGTGAGGACAAAGATGACTTTCTGCCCTCCAACTGAGACTCATCTGGTCAAAGTACAAAACCACAGAAAGCTCCAGTACCAAAAGATAAATATATCTAGCCAAATAAAACACATTGCTTCCTCCTTTTTTATTCAAAACAAGTAATACATGCTGATAAAACATATCTGGAGAAATAGTCACCTTCCCCCAGTACCTCAACCATTACCAGAGGTAACTCTCCCAAAGCATTTCTATGCATTTATAGATAGAATAATGTCTTAGTCCATTTGGGATGTTACAACAAAATACCATATACCAGTAGTTTATTAATAAAAGAAATGTGTTTCTTACAGTTCTGGGGGCTGGGAGGTTCAAGCAGGCAGACTTAGCTTTTAGTGAGGGCCTGTTTTCAGATTCATAGGTGGCACCGGGGCCATTAATAAAAATGGCACAATAAAAGGCACTAATCTCATTCATGAGGGCTCCACCATCAGACACAATGACTTTTCAGAAGGCCCTATCTCCTAATACCATCACTTTGAGAGTTTAGGTTTCAACATAGGAATTGGGGGGGAGGAAACATTCAGACAATAGAAGATGACAAAAATAATAGTCAAAATTTATATAGCACCTACTCTGTGCCAGGATTTATACCAAACAATTTATAAATTCTAAATAACTTAGTCTTTATAATAATGACTTGCTTTCTATGAGACTTTTTAACTTGACTATGTATCTTGGAAATTTTCTTTTTTTTTTTTTTGAGGTACTGGAGATTGAACCCAGGGGCATTCTACCTCTGAGATACACTCCAGCCCTATTTTTAATTCTTTATTTTGAAACAGGGTCTCACGAAGTTGTGGAGGGCCTCACTAAGTAGCTGAGGCTGGTCCAGAACCCAGATCTTCCGGTCTCAGTCTCCCAAGTACTGGGATTACAAGTGTGCACCACCACACCTGCCTTGGAACTTTTTTTTTATGGAAATGGAAAGGGTAGAATAAATCCCAATGATTCTATAAAATATAATATATATTAGACAAACTGTGACTTATGTTTATTACATTTCTAAGTTTTCACAGAACTTTTGGAAATGGGAGTACAGAACAGATTTTTACAAAAGCCCTTTTATATTATTTTTCAAAATCTATAGAAAATGATAAATAAGAGCAGTGTGGACCATACAACTTTTCTCCAAAATGATTATCAAATATTAGGAAGAAATAAGAGCTGTCGATTTATTCTCCTTCAACCGTTGAAAGGCAAAAGGGATTGAGAATTGGTGTAGAGGGGTGGGAAAAGGAAAAAAAAAACATTAAAAGCATGTAAACTAATTTGCATATTTTAAAAAAACTAAAAACAAAAGTTTATAATAAGTAATGGAGTTGAAATCAATCAAAGTGTGTCACAGGACCCATCCTCTAACTGAGGCCACATTTGAAAATAGTAAAAGAACAGTCAAAAGACAAAAAACTTGGATGATTTAGGGGGATATTTTTATCATCATAGCCTTCTGATGCCAAAAAAATGGAAGAAAACTGGAACAATACCTTTACCACAGCACAAGCATGACCTTCCAATATCAAACTTACTATTTTCATTTAGTACTTTATAAGCATCCACAAGGCTCCAAAGGAAAGAAAGTACATTTTTCCTCCAGATTCTCTTTTTTTTTTTGGCAAACTAGAATATTCCCAGAGGAATCCACAAGCCATATTCTTTCACACATGCAAAGAGAAAAGCCCAAGGTTATTGACTAACAGGTTGATAAATTGTAACCCAGCCAGCAGCTGGCTTTTGTGGAATAGCTTTGCTGTGTATGGAAATGACAGAAACAAAATGTCTGTGGTTTCTTTGTATGGAATACATCTAATAGAGTCTAGGATTATAGAATATAATGGTATTTTAATAAAGAAAATCTGTTATACTTGCTTTGTGTATTCAGTTAAATCTGTTGTCTTAAGCAGGTATAATCTGATGGTAGACATACCACCTGGGTGTTCCTGGAAGGGATGACAGGGCTTAGGCTCAGGAGTCAACTGCAAGACAGCGCAAGCACATGACAGGAATGTGCAAGGATCCTGTTCCAAAACTCATTCTTTTTAAGAGGTACTTGAGAGCCGATGGTTTTGCGTGTTACATTGCCAGGGTGCCCTATAATGAAGGCGGGTGGGATGGTATCGCGCATACTCACAAGGAGGACAGCGAAAGTGCAGAGAGACCTTTCCTAGGAGGGATACTGCCTTCTTCACCCAAGAAGTCGGATCCCCTATTGCATCTGTTTTTCTATTAAATGTGGTCCACCACAATACCTAAGGAACAATAATCCTATTCCTTTTCTTATAAAGTAAGGGGATCATTTCTACAATAAAACACTCCACCAAACATCGCCAAATGTTTTAGAGGCTTAGGAGGCCTGGCCCACGTTTATAACCAAAGAGAGAGCTGCAGTTGTTGAATCTTTGTGTTGGAGCCTCAGACAACTCCTGCTTCCAGCCACTGAGTACACACATCAAGTGGAGAGCCTTGCGGATTTCCCTCAACCCAATCCACTTCACTAACTCCAGCCTTGAAGGTCAGTACAATAGACGGATTGAGAAACACAGGATGAATGTCTTCACTACATTGTTTACACATTGCATCATTTTTTTCCCGAGTTACATGGGATGGAATAGAGGTTAGAATATCTGCAGGAGATGAGAGAGCATTTCTAAATATGGGCAGCAGATTCAAGTTAAGAAACACCTTAAGCATATCCATTTCAAAACTCAAGTAGGAACTAGATTACAGTACACCAACTAGAAACACACAATAGATACTGAAGAAACCACAGCATTATTTTCAACTGAGGTGATTGGTTTTATCTGCCACTCATTCATTATACAAGACAAAGAACATTTAATATTTGCTTAGCACTTTATTTTGAACACTTCATGCAATTAATACTATAGCATCATCAAGTAGGTACAGGTATAGATGCTCTTGCTTTATATGACAAAATTGAATCTCAAAGATATTCAGAAGCCTACCCAATGTAGCTTTTCTTTTTCTTTTTCTTTCTTTTCTTTTTTCTCTTTCTTTCTTTCTTTTTTTTTTTTTTGTACTGGGGATTGAACCCATAAACATTGTACCTTTGAGTCTACCCCAAGCCCTTTTTATTTTTTATTTTGAAACAGGGTCTCGCTATGTTGCTGAGGCTGGCCTCCAACCTGCAGTCCCCCTGTGTCAGCCTTACAAGAACAAATGGCTTTTGAGTGAGAGTTCTAGAGCTAGAGCCCACATCTTTCTTGTTTCAGCCCATTGATGTTCTATTTTGCCACATCTGTCTCCAAAATCACTCAAACCCCACAGGAAAATGTGACATATAGAGAGGATTTATTAAGAAGAAGCTAACAACCGGCATGATGGTATACACCTGTAATCCCAGTACTTGAGAGGCTGAGAGAGGAGGATTGCAGGTTCAAAGCCAACCTCAGAAATTTAGTGAGGCTCTCAGCAATTTAAGGAGAACCTGTTTCCAAATAAAAATAGGGCTGGAGGTATAGTTGGGAGGTAGAATGTCCCTGAGTTCAATCCCCAACACCAGAAAAAGAAAGAAGGAAGAGGAGGAGGAGGAGGAGGAGGAGGAGGAGGAGGAAGTTACAATTTGCGAGACAAATGATTTGAAAAAAGTTATTAAAAATGGTTCTATGAGACCCCAAAACCACTAATGAATTGACTTATTAACACTAGACTCCTTATCTTGCCTGAAATCCCCCAGACTGAATCATGCAGAATGTCTCAGAACCTGAAATAGAACCTCTCAGTCAGTAGAAACCAGAACATGGGAATGAGAAACAAGGTGTTGCCAATTGTTAAAACTAGAGAGGTCTCAGAGACTTTTCTTAGTCTTTGGGGATGATCTGTCTCCTAGTATTAAAAGCATTCAATAAAAAGAATTGAGCTTTCTAGAAGAGAATAGTAGTTTCCTTTACACATTGATTGGAGATATTTGGACAGACCAATAGTTTAAATTCTCATTAATTTAATCAAACCCAAAGCCTAAGTACCCATGGTCAGAAAAAAATTAGATTGCTCTACAAAAATAAACAAAAAAAAAACCATCAAATGAACAAAAAGTACCTCATGATCAAATCAAATGACATTTTGTAACTCATAACTATTTATCCTTCATCGAAGAAAGTAGGTTTTTCATTTTCTCTTTGAGTTCATAAGTATATTTACATAATGTGAAACTCTTGCTGATTCATCTTTAAAATGATGTTTTCTATAGCTTTGATCTGTAACGGGCCCCTAAGGTCCATGTGTTAAAGGCTTGGTTCCCACTATTGGGAGGCTATAGAACCTCTAAGGGGTAGAACCTAATGAGAGAAGTGTTTAGGTCATTGGAGGTATGCCCTTACAGGGAATGGTGGGATGCCAGCCCTTCATCTTTCTCTCTTTTCACTCTTTTCCTTCTCTCTTTTCACATGCCAGCCATGAGGTGAGCATCTTGCTCCACACACGCTTCCGCCAGGATGCACTGCCTCACCATAGGCCCAAAGCAGCAGAGCCACCGATCATGGACTGAAACATCTAAAACAAACCTTCTCTTTTCATAAGTTGATTATTTCAGTTATTTGTTGCAGTAATGGAAAGCTGACTAACACGGTGTTGGTCAAGTGGGTTAGAGCAGGATAGTTATGCAATTTACTAAGAGAATTTGAATTTTGATGTGGTTGGACTGTGAAAATTCATGTGCTCTTAGCATTTGTTTTCTATGTCTCAATTTAATCCATTTAGTAAAATCAAATACCACCTTAGGATGTTAATGGCACTCCTTTAAAATGCATCTTACAAAACCAGGCGTGGTGGCACACTCTTGTAATCCCAGTACTTGGGAGGCTGAGACCGGAGGATCCAGGTTCCTGGCCAGCCTCAGCTACTTAGTGAGGCCCTCCACAAGTTAGTGAGACCCTGTTTCAAAAATAAAGAATGAAAAAAAAATGGGCTGAGGATGTAGCTCGGAGGTAGAATGCCCCTGGGTTCAATCCTCAGTACCAAAAAAAAAATGTGTCTTACATAATTTCAGCAAATAAGAAAATACAT
Organism: Glis glis; assembly: GCA_004027185.1. Lineage (NCBI taxonomy): Eukaryota > Metazoa > Chordata > Mammalia > Rodentia > Gliridae > Glis > Glis glis. Next base: position 5,442 of record PVJS01000846.1, on the reverse strand, counting down.
ATTTATTAATTTTTTCTATAATGTCTGTTTAAACATGTATATATATAATTTTCATAAGTATTCTAAAGATGAGTCTTTGAAACATTATAGATTATTGGAGGGAAACATTTTTTTCAAAACTTTTAAATGTATACTGATTCCAAAGTTTACTTTAGAAGTTAGTTTTATAACATGACTGTTTACTTCTTTTTAAAAAAAATTGTGGCCGGGTGTGGTGGCGCACGCTTGTAATCCCAGTACTTTGGGAGGCGGAGACCGGAGGATCAGGTTCGCGGCCAGCCTCAGCTCTCTCTCTCTCTCTCTCTCTCTCTCTCTCTCTCCTTGTCTCTCTCTACTTGGTGAGGCCCTCCGCAACTTCGTGAGACCCGGTTTCAAAATAAAGTATAAAAAATAGGGCCAGGGGTATAGCTCGGAGGTAGAACGCCCCTGGGTTCAATCCCCGGTACCGCAAAAAAAAAAAAAAATTGTGACAATTGTGTAAATCATGCTTGCAGTAAACTCAGAAACATTGTCGACTGCCTCCTTCCAGTGTTCAGTGCAACAATGTACTACCTAAGAATACACTTAGAAGAGCAAAAAATTGTAACTAATCTTAGCAAGCAGCTATGATCGAGTTTGCCTTCTCCCCAACATTCCACCACTGCCATCCCCCCCGTGCCCCCTGAGGTAAACATATGTCACTGAAGTTCCTACATCTCATCATCAATCTCTTAATTCAACTAAATCTAAACATGGTGGAAATTGGATGACCTCTTTTATTTGTCCAAAAATCACCTAAGTAAGTTTCTATTCTAAGATGGTAATTAAATAACTGTTGAACTCATAGATTCAGTCCGATGTCTTATGCTTGATTTCAATGAAGCAAAACCTTAGCCTGCAGTGCAGGGCACTCAGCCATCCGCAGAGTCATCGGATTATGGTAAGTATTACGTATAATCCCAAATGCTGAAATCCTTCCGACACTCTATTTTTTGGCAACACATCCTTTGGTGAGAGTATGTCTGCTTGATGGATGGTCCTGAACAGGAGTTATGTGATCTCTGGCCTTTGTGTGATAGAAAGCATTTTTTGGAAAAACAATGTCTTGTATAATCCATCATGAAATGATCTTTCAATTTATCTGTTGTGACTCCAGTCTTCCTGCACCAACATAAATGTGCTTCAGATCATGTTAGTCCCAATTCAAATGAAATTCTGCATTTGGAAATTCACCCACCATCGCCAGCTGGAAGAAGGCCTTCCTGAGTTAACACACACACATTTAAAATCCAGGCCCAGAGACGGACAAGCTGTTTGTTGAACATGGATCATGTGTGTGAGTGTAGCAGCTGTGGAATGGCTGCTACAGCCAAATCCAGGGTGCAGGCAGGAAGGATTCAGGGACTCACTACGGCTCGACTGTCCTGAGAGATCCAGAGGCCATCCGGTCACCTCAGTACCACCACTTAGAACTAAAAGTGTCATTTGTGGTGCTAACCTGCGGGTTTTGTTTTGTGTTTGTTCTAAGAAGCCCCATCACCAGCCAAACAGCCACCACATCTTCTCACAATGTTTGTGCAGGTGAGAATCCACAGGAGAAAGATCTTGGCAAGTTACAAAATAGAAAACCACCTATTGCCACTTGAATCGCTTTTTGGCGTAGCAAAGTTTTCATTTCTGTTTTGGCTGTGGTTTCACAATCTTGAAAAAGCCAAACTGTCAATGTGCAAGTTACTTAATTACTTAAAATACGATTCTTAAATCACTCACTCCCTCTCCATTTCAAATAGCATACAGTGAACAATCTGTTTGTAATAATAATAGGCATAAAAATTCCCCGCTTTCTCCTAGCTAAATGGATGCTGATACTAGAACTGCTGTGTTTACTTTGCACCTGAATTCCACTGTGGTGAGTATTTGGGAGATTTGTATTCCAAAAGAGGATTCCAAATGGCATTCTGGCATATGACAAAGGATACAAATGTAGTTCATTTTTATATTAATTTATAGGCAGTCTTGTCCCAAGCCCCTTGGGCATCCTAGCAAAATTAGGAAAAAGAAAAATAACTACAAACACATCCAAGAGAAACATATCCAAATAAAACCAAGATCAGGAGTTCAAAATAAACAGTGCTATAATGAGTACTGCAAACTACAAAAGAAAAACAAAGCTTTAAATTACTTAGCGCTCTTGGGGCCGAAGATGTGATTAACTAATTAACAGTTGCAAAGCATGATGGAAATATGAAAGAGTTGGGGATAATGATGTACAAGAAGTTGCCCTTCTCAGCCTGCCCTTTCCTGATCACAGCCTGTAGGAATAATTCCAGGTCTGCAAGTTGCTCCCAGCAACTGAGGCAGGACTCGGAGAAGAACATCCATTGGTTGATTTTTTTCAAGCATACTTGAAATAAATTAACATAAATCAGTAGATCTAAACAGAAACCTGAGAAATTACTGGCCTTAAGTAGGGAAATCACAAGGGTAGAAATCATGATACTAAATAAAGAGAAAAATAAGTTTTTTTGAAAAAATCTATTACAGTTAATCAATTAACTATACTATTGATTTATCAAAGAGTGGAGGCAGCCAGAGGGATTCTTCACAGGAATAGTGCAAAAGCATAAACCATCTTAATCTCAGAATATGTCTACATGAAATCTTTAATTCAAAATCAATTCATAGTATAACCTGAAGTCTGGATTTAAATACATAGGTCCTCTTTATATGAAGTAAAAGGAAACAAAGAAACCAGCAAATGAATTGCTTAAATGTGTAATTACAGAATAAAAATAATTCATTAAGTCTGACAATTCATTAAGTCTTAATAATTCATTAAGTCCTCTCACATTTCTGAGCTCAGAAACTAGCTAAGAAATCAGCACTTGATTTAGAGTTGACCTGCGGGTTGGCACTGCCCTGTGCACCACACCTAAAGGATGTTCCTGAGACAAATCTTAGAATGATGCCAAGATTACATCTACAGCCAAGTTGTTGAGTCCTTAGTCCAGGCACAACTGTTCAGTGCTCCGCCACCATGTGGAAACCATACAGCAACGATTTTAACAAGGTTAGCTTTCCTTGAATGACAGAAATTTGAATGTGAAAGTAAGAGGGAAATAAAACCCAAAATATGGCATCCACAAATTTGTTCAAGATTGTAACTGAATAGAATGGGATCTCTGCCAGTACTGGAAAAAAATGTAACTTCAAGCTTTTTTCTGTCTTAAATTCAACTGTTATATGAGTGTATTTGTAAAGAAAGCACATAGTGTAATATACTAGCTTTCAAACATATTTAAGCAAAATAGTAGTGTGTGTTATAGTTCAGATATAGAATGTCCCCAGAAAAGCCCATGTGTTGGCAATGGAGAAATGTTGAGAAGTGAAATCATTGAATCAGGGCTCTGACCTCCTCAGTGGGTAAATCCACTGAGGAATAATACTTTGAATGGACTTACTGGGTAGTAACTGCAGTCAGGTAGAGTATGGAGGAGGAGGTGGGTCACAGGGGGTGAGGCCTTGAGGACTGTATCTGTCCCTTGTCCTTTCCTCTCTCTTTCTCCAATTCTGGCTGCCCTGAACAGCTTTCTTCTGCCACTCCCTGCCTACCACGAGGTTTCTGCCTTGTATCTGGCCAACCATGGACTGAACCTTTGAAACCGTGAGACAAATAAATCTTTCCCCCTCTAAGTTATTCTTGTCAGGGATTTTTATCACAGTAATAAAAACGCTAGCTAATACAATGTGCTTTTTAATGGAGTCTTAAGAAACATTTCTCAAAATTTCATCTCTAAAGCAGACAAAAATAGAGCTGATCTTATGGAAGCAAGACCAGGGCCCTTGAGCTTCCCAGTTCAGCCTCCTCTTTCTCATATCATAATTAGTTGTTTATATATCTTATTCATCACACCGTCATAAACTTCCATGAAGGCAAAAATTATGCCTATCTTATTCCTTTTCATATTCTGAGTACCATACATAGTCCCTGGCCATAGTTTTAGTAAATAAATTTTGAAGAAAAAAGGAGGGAGGAAAACTGAAGAGAAAATAACCAGAAGCTTAGAACGTGCAAGTGCATACACTAGATATGAGCGTTAGCATTTGTGTGGGGGTACTCAGGACAGCGGAAGGTGTAGGGTGTATCTTGGATGGACTTTTAGAAGACAAGAACAAAGAAAGGTGTACAAAGGTATCCCCATTCTTTAACATTTCACTTCAATGTATGTTAACTTATGTGCATCAATTCACAATGCTCTATGCACTGCAAAGGAGATGACTGTTTCTCCTTCAACTTTGTGTCCATGCCCCTTTGCAGAGTACCTGCAACATAGAAAGTGCTCAATAAATATTTGCTGGATGAATTGTATCTCTGGCTGCTATTAGAAGATTCTGTGGGAAAAGCATTCAATTATAAAATTCTCATGAGCTGTATCAAGCTATATATTAATGCTTAAGTACAGACCAACATGACCAGCAATTTTATTATTAAATAAGATAAATGTATATTTTATTCAATAAAATGTTTATTCATTGAAATAAGACCCCCTTAACTCTTTCAAAAATGCTTACTGAACATTTTTGTATATTTGTGGGAAACTAGAAATCATTCAAATGCCAAAAAATAGATAATTGTCAATTATAGAAACAATTATATATATAGCTGATGAATATGTATATATACATGTATGTGTATATATTCATATGTATATTTAGACTGATAATTTTGAAGACCATTTATAAATGTTTAAAATAGAAAAGAGATGTTAATTAAAAAAAACATACATCTAAATGTGTCAGCCTACAATATCTCAATGACTTTGGTTATGTCATAATTTTTCTGATTGTCAGTTTACCTATTGAATGAGAAATGTGGTCTCCTTTCCAGTGGTATAAATTTATTTACAGAGGCATATAAATTTTGGCCTCATCATCTCTAAATTCAATTATTCAAAGTATTTGAACTTCTGAGTTATAAGAACACCCATTTCTTCTTAGTAGTGATTAAATATGTCTTTTATTTACAAAGTATAGAAGGGAAGGAAAGTACGTTTTTGAACACTCTAATGTGAGAAGCATTTTGTGTATGCAGCGTTTTATTAGATCTAGTTCCTTTTTCTCATCCTTTGCTATTCGAGAAAAGAGCAGTGAGCAAAGCCACCTCCTGAAGGAGCCGCAGGAGAATGACCAGGGAGCCTTCCAAATCCCACACCAGTCTCTGGCATCCACACCCCCTCACTGGCATCCACACGCCATCTGCTGACAGGCATCTTGGAGTGGCTTAGAAATCATACTCAAGGCCGGGCGTGGTGGCGCATGCTTGTAATCCCAGTACTTTGGGAGGCGGAGACTGGAGGATCCGGGTTCGCGGCCAGCCTCAACTCTCTTGCTCTCTCTCTTTCTGTCTCTCTCTCTCTCTCTCTCTGTCTCTCTCTCTCTACTTAGTGAGGCCTCCGCAACTTC